>JARJDZ010007921.1:0-17165 GCA_030264555.1 Aleochara sp. GC000083
TCAGGGACTTCCACTCCTGCTGGAGCTTGCAGCTCTGTTAATAGTGCGGTGGGTTTTCTGTCCTCCTGTTGCCTGAAACTGGCATTCAATTTGCACAAGCCATACCTTTATATTGCGTCTCACGGATCAAGATTCACGGAAAGCTTGCTGATTTCAGTTTTACCCTCTCCTTTGTTAGCCATGGTCTCTTGGTGCTGCAGTCCGTCGTGTGTTGTGTGTGTGCTGGGGTCACCACTTGTGGAATTATGGGTCGTAGCTCGATTGACTTGGTCCACTGTATTTTATTACACGTTTATTAATCAAGAACTATGGTGCGATCCGTTACAGAACTGAGCACGTGTTGTTATCACGATGTTCGACGGGCAAGAAAAATTTGCAGAGATATCTTGGCTCGAAGAGGGTGTCCGCCTCGGAGGAGTCGATCTCATATTTTGCAGCGTTGTCGGCTCTGTACTGGTTTCGTTGGCGTCGCCACAGTGCCGTGCACGCATGGTAAAAGTGGAATTCACTTGCTCGAATAGCCACGGGCATAGGCTTACAACTAGGACAGAACACCAGGCTGGTCGGGGACTCAAGAACATAACCAGGGTCATCACTTTGCCGAGAACCAATTTTAGGTAGGAGAAAGGAGAGGGGATGCCGAAAGTCAAACCGCATCAAACCAGCGTTGCCAAACGTGCCACGATGCAAGCTGGGAAGCCTAAGTCGCCTTCCGGTTCACCGCCCCTTTGATTGCGATAACGTGTCCAAGGGGTGAGAGCTTGCGTGGTTTCTCTATCATGGGCTTCACCTCATTCCCTACGAGTTCCCTACATCCAGCTTGTCAAAGAGAGCCGGGGGCCCCACGCAGATCGGCACTGCTTTCTTATCCTAACGGGCCCGAGCTTGGTTTTCCGATATTGTCAATAGCGTTGGTTTTTATTCTGAACTCAAACCATCCAGTTCCACTAGCTACTCCTCCACTCCATCTACAGGAATCATCCTACTGTCCCGTCCGGTAGGCATATCAGCGCACGTCCTTCCTTGCCTGGCTCCTGGAGTAAAAGTCCTAGCTTGTTTGCAAATCTTCGAATAGTGAGCCCCGGCTCATTCAACGCCTATGTGGAAAATAGGAAATTAAAGGCAAACACCAGGTGCTCCACCTGCATGGAGGAGGAAACCCCAGAGAATATTTGTTCCACTGGAACGACGAACAAATTATCGTGGAACTCATAACAATGTCCTGATACCAGAGAACACGATGGACAAATTGCTGATAGATAATAAGCTGACATTCAAAGCCTCATCAAGTCGCGACAGGAACGAACGGGGCCCACGGGGAACGAAGCTGTCGAGTGGGCTAAAACCAAACAAAGCCCAACGTGGCTAGTCAAATCCACACGAAGACTAAAATGCGTGTCGTCCAATATACAGCATAACATAACGGCCTTGCCCTTATAAATGCTTGAAGAAGAAAGTCAGGAAATTGGAACAGTGGTTTGAGAGAGCGGCAAACTTCGATATGACGTGTACGGAAGGCTTGCTAAGGCTCTATGTGGAGAAGAGGAAGATGGATAGTTTATTCAACAACAGGAGAGGTACGAAACCTGGAAAATCCGGACGCGTCGCCTACAGCAGTCTTTGTTAATATTCCCGTCAGGTCTAACTGGATATGAATAAGAACCTAATAAACATATTTAGAGTAGCTTTATCAGAGAGACCACACATCTGAGAAGGTTTCCACAAACCATTAATGATAATGATTATTCCACCATCATAGACGAAGTGATTCGATCAGCGGCGGCATGGAAGGCGTCAAGGGAGGACGAGATCCCAAATCCCTGCATAAAAATCTTCCACTTGGCAAGGGACCGGGCTATGGTCTTTCTCATCCATAAAGTTGGATCAACCAACCAATAGCTTTCTTGAATACCGATTACAAGATCCTCACTTGTTGAGTTTGGTACAAACGCTGCCAGACTTACGACACCTGAAGTCTTTGTACATATGTATGTTGGGTCAACGGATCCGCTGATGAGACCACCTGATGGTAAAAAACGAGAGATCTTTACGATTACAATGTGGTGTATTTCAGGGTGATTCCACATACGCTAAGATAAATTATCCTGAGAGCCACCAAGGAAAAGTGAAAAGGTATAAAAAGCTAGTAGTCAGTGTGGAGATCGAGGGTATCATTAGGGATACATTGGACAACTACCAGTCTATACCTGCACGGATACATCCGGCAGAGAAGTCGTATAAGTTCATCCCTAGCCGATCAGACGTAATGAAGGTGTTCCGTTTATTTGTACTTTCCATAGCGCAGTTCCACTTGTGGTTATTCGTTTAAGCCATTTTGTTAAATATACTAATTTCATACATCCTAACACTAGTGGGTAATTATATCTTTATACCTTATGAATGGCATACATCCCATTCCTACGATTGGGAGCTCAGCCATTCCTACACTAGTATGAGCCTTCCCCGCCTTTCAGAACCAACTAATCAGTTTGAAACTCACCTACATACACAAATGCTAAACCGTACTAAGAATACTGGTTGTCAGGACGTTCGGAGAATATAATAAAGGAACGTCCATGACCCTGTATATATTGGAGCTAGAGAGACACTGTTTCATATACACACACTCAGCTCCATGAGGACAAGCACGTGTTGTTGCCAGAATTTCCTAGCAGCACTGGACTCACTCCAACTGCAACAGAGTTCCATGGGGGCTAAGCCTGCTAAGGTTACTATCTCCCGTACCAAGAGGGACCTCGATTGTTGGATCCTACTCTAATGGATCTTGAGACAGTGTAGGAACTCGAATATTCCCAATCGCCCTGGCAATAGCCTTGTGTAACTACACTATTTCACAACAGGAGACAAAAACTAATAAAAACTATAAAAATCAGGAGATGTTTAAAGCATTTCTTGCAGCGATCTAATCACGTAGATCTAAAGTGTTTATAGTGCCAAATCCCAGCGCCTCCGTGGCTATCACCGCGCACGTTGGTTGTAATGTCTTCCTTCGATATATGCACCAAATGCAATTCCACCGAGTTGGGCAATGAGTTTTTACTCGGTCGTGCATAGTATTATATTATACCACGTCCCATTCCTCTTTCACCTCGTCAACTAGTGCCTTAAATTCTTTCGCTTTGTCGACCTCAAGTTGGAGTAGAGGCGAGTTCTTCTTGTCCTCCCCTGAGGCACTACCTGATATTCCTGAAACATACCTCCTGCCATAGCCTTCCCAGCACCGCTTCGGTTGGTGTTCCCTGTCCACCAATCATGTCTAGTTTTTCCTCCTCGTAAATTTTAACCTTGCATCTCCTGCAAGTTTGTTTTATATCCTTCTCGGCTACCGTCTGCGTGCCCTCCTCATGGACACTCGATTTCCTTGCTTGCTTTGGTTGTCCTCCCTTCGTTCTGTCCATGAAGATGGCCAGCTTCGCTGTCATTTTCTTAATTTATGCCCACACATCCTCCGTCTCCTGGCTCTTTGGGCCATGGCCCTCTTCGCACCTCTTCCTTTTCACGCTCGTCCCAAAGGCCGGACTGCTGTTCAATTTAACCTCCGTGACGTTCGACTTGCTGAAAGACCTATTCAGGCTCGTTATTCTTGATTCAGGTGTTACAGTTAAAATATTTACAAAAATGCTTGAACTATAAGTATATACCTATTCAAATAAAATACAATAATTTATTAATATTATTTTATTTAACGTTCTAATAATTTCACATTTAAGAGCCTCCCTCCGAAGCCGTTTTGCCTTCTCAATCTCAGTCTTTCTGGAAATGGGAATCTGCACAAATGAGGAAGCGTGCGTGCGTCGACCTGAAATACAGGGGTGGTTGAATATATTGTGGGACTGAAATATTAGATAGATCCATTACCTACTCATGGTGTTTTATCTTCTCAATCTCTATTTTTCTGGAAATTGGAGGACGCACAAATAAGATCATGGGTGCATCAGAAATTTTCGCCAGATCCATTTCCTCCAGGCGGTCGAGCTATTGCCAGAAGCCAGGTAATCAAGTACATTTTTCTGTGAACGGGCGGTTTGCAATTATATAATTGTGTGTTTGTAATACTTATTTACCTTTTAATTCCTGTGGAGAATTTTGGTCGAACTGTTCTCACCTTTCAAACTGCTCTGACTGCTTTCCATTTTGTACTAAATAAAGTATGTTTTTCGCCTGCCAACAAATATATGGCGTGGCAGTTGATGTGATAGCACCAAGTAATCTAAAAATGATATGATAAATTTGACAAGATTTGTGGAGTAAGGTAAAGAACCCAGGTTGTTTGTTTATTTACATCCAGCTTCAGTGCCAGTTATTTCGGTCTCTCATTACGTGTTGAGCAGAATATTCAAAAATTCACTGCTTGTAAAAGTCTTCATATGTTTTTGACTGGAGAAGCTGCGCAGTGTACGCAAATGTTCAATATTAATTAATTAAACTAAAAAAAGTTCTATAGGCTCCGGTTTGTCAATATACTTTTGGCACATTTTAATCGAAGATGTCAGTCAGTCCAATTGTGAAACCAATAAAGCCAGTTTTTCGCTTTGGATTAATGACTAATTCATTTGTGCAAAATTTTAAATTTGAGATATACCTAATAAATATTATGGAGAAATTGTATTCTCTATATTATACGGACAAAGTGACTGTTAGAAGCCAAATGGCTGTATGATTTTAGAGTTGGGTTAATCGAAAGCGACATTAACAAGTTCAATAGCAATAGCTGTTCAATTTTCAACCTCCTTCAATTTCGAAACATCTTTGTAATAGAACAACGCACCACCTACTTAACTGCTGCTTCGCTAAATACACTCATTTTTCGTTTACAAAATGCAAATGGTGTGATCGCAATTTGTTTCCCTTCAGTGTTTTGAAGACTGTTCAAAAATTCCAAATATTAGAAAATTATTATTTTATTTTCATCGTCAATAAATTTACTTTTTTCGCCAAAAGTATTATGGATTAATTTACACATATGCGAAGGATCCGGCAAAAGATTTTCATTGTCCGTTCCAGATGAAGTTTGAATATTTTCTATATCCAAAGAACATGTGAGCCATGGTCAAATTTGAACTATACCCATCAAAGGTTACATTACTTACTTCCGCAATACATTCTTTCATATAAAATATTGCCGTTTTAACTAGTGATGCTTTTTGCACGGAATGCAGTCCTTTAACAATAAAATGGCAAATTAATAGCTTCCAGGTGTCGTTTAAAGCTATCAACATAAAGACAAGCACTTTTCCGGCATTTTGCTTATTTATTTCAATGTTGCTGTTGCCAACAAAGCCGTGGTATATTTGACCATTCCACTCTTCGCCCTACTGACTTAGGGCTATTTCATCAAAAATTAAAGAGCAGACAACCTAAGTTTCGGTTTGCAGTGATTGCGACCTGACCAACATATCAAAAGTTTCCTTTGTGAACCCTGTATGTCCGTTTAAATTTGAGTACCATCTTGAGTTATGGGGTGCAGTAAACATTTATCAAATTATTTATGTACAAACTCAAGCTTTTGGTGAACGTAATGTTTTGATGATATAATCCATTACCACATAAACTATTAAATCCTACCTTGGTCAGTCTCGCATGTCTAGTTTTTCGAAAATTCTGCATTTCAATATCGAAATTTTCTGATTTTGTTGTACATTTGTATTAAAAAGTCCCGTGACTTTACGTATGTATCGCCTAGTCTGATGCTGTGACATTTAATTCATCGATCTCAATTTGAGAATCTCGCAAGTTTTCACCTCTAGGTTTTCCAATTTACTTACCAAAGAATAGATTTCATCCGCAATATTCTCATCATTCAACAAATCAACATTTTGGCTTGTCAGTACTGAACCTATCTAAAATGAATTAATATATTATAATTTATTATCACTTACCCTTTCATAATCGGTTAAGCCGATGATTCGCATCGAATTTTTCTTTAATAGAACCCAAATTGAAATTGAAACAGTTCTTCTCAAATGTTCGGAGCATAAATATATATTTTGGGACGATAGGCATTCAACTCTAAGGTGCTCACAAATAAAATGGACCCATAACCCCAAAACCATAGCTTTCGTAGCTCAATGTTCGTGGTACACCTGTAAATTGACATATATCAGGTACAAGACATCTTTATTCTCATAATAAAGACTTGGCCCATCAACGAGCAGCACAAAGACAGAATTACAAATTAACACATAGCACATATGGACGGACAATCGCTTCTTTCCTGGTGTCAGGCTGCATCAGTGGCTGGTGATGCCCATGGAACGGGTAACGGCTTCATTTTCTAGATCTCAGGATCCAAGCGCATCCATTTGGAAGGCGTAGTTGGTGTTTGATGTAGATGTGGGTCCAGGGCACCCACTTAGAAAGCGTAGATGGGAACTGCCGCAGTCTGTGCTTACAGGACGTCGGCCACGGGTTGATACGTGGCGAGTTTAATGGATTTGCTGGCCTCCATGGCATCCGACCCGATTTCAAATGAGAGGGCAATGTCGATGATCATGGTTTTACTATTACCATCCCTAACGACGATGTCGGGTCGGAGGTTGGCGTCCTCTACTGAATCATAACCCGGACTGACCGTGATGGTGGGAGGCCTTGACAAAGGCCTGCGCCGCGTTGTGCCTCCCACAGGGTCCACACATGTGATTGTGGTTTGCAGGAGTTCCCGCGTCATGGCCACATCTACGGCACCTCTAATTCCCCTCGCCAAAAGGCCGGGATCCATTCAGCGGAACGCAACCGAGTCGGGCTCTGTCGATGAAACGCCAGGCGCAGAAGCGAGTGGCTAGTCCTGTCCTGAGAAAGTGGTTACTGGCTTAGTTACGTGATCTAGTTTGGCGCCAAAATATGGACGCCATGCCTCTCTCCCAGTACCCCTCATGTCTACGTGGCGCAATGAGCGGTGCAATAACCATGCGCATATTACTCAGCGTGTCTGCCGCTCACCACGCACCCTCTAATGTCATTCAGTTGTCTCTTGGCACTCGCGCTCGACTTAGCGTGCAATAAAGCGAGTAAGTAATCGACTTGGTTATCTTTAACCCAAATCTCCCTGAGTGGAGCTACGTCTTCTGATGTAGTCATAATATTTCTATGCAACGCGAATCAACAAGCAACATCCCTCAAATTGCGATCCTTCGACATGACGACTTCCAAATCCTCCCTGTCCTGTAGCACTGCTCAACCGCTGCTTGACGGAAGGGGTCCTTCCAGCAGGGTGGAAGAAAGCGCAGATCGCCTGGCTTCCAAAACAAGACGGCGGGCTTAGGCCCATCTGTCTCCTTCCTACAATCGGGAAGGTCTTGGATAAGATCCTCGCCGAGCGGCTATCACACCACCTGGAGAAAGTCGGTTTTCTCTCGGAAAACCAGTACGGCTTTCGGAAGGGCAGGAGGACACTGGACGCTCTGAAGTGCTATCGGTCGTGTGCGGGAGGTGAAGTCCAGCAAGCAGCACGCACTTCTGGTGGCCTTGGACATCAAGAATGCGTTCAACTCCGCTTGGTATCCTAAGGTCCGAGAGATGCTCGAGAGGTGCGCTTGCCCAGGCAACTTGGCGAGGGTAATTCTGAGTTTCTTGCAGGACCGGCATGTCTCTTCACAGGGAGTGTCAAGGAACACAGGGCTCTTGTCTGGGGCCCATTCTGTGGATATTACTAATGGAAGATTGGTTCGCAGGGATCCGGAGCATGGAGGCACCTCAGAGAACCAACATATTCGCACAGGCGTTCGCTGACGATCAACTCCTGATAGTCACAGGACCGTCAACAAAACACATCGAGGCCGCCTGGGCCGCGGTGTGGACGGTTTGCCGTCAGTGGGCACAGGCACAGAAGCTGGAATACGCTCCCACGTCTCCGTCGGAAATAAAATTTGTTTAGTGATTTTAACAACCCATTCTTTCTATGTGCTTAATTGTTTTGCAATCGGAATTTACGGGTTTCCGAATGTCCCTTATGAGAAATGGTGACCCATAATTACTATTTGTCATGTACCTGCAAAGTATACCTATTTTACAATAAGGGACGAGTCTGGACGCTTGGCGACTTCGCACCAGACCACCCATCAATCAATCTTTGACGCTAATCCTTACTACTGCCTTGCAATCTATCAGGGGCACAAGGAGATTGTCAGAAGCATCGTTGTGTAGGTCACGTCTGTTGCCTTCAATGTCAATGTGACTTGAGTATCTCCTGCACTATACGAACCAACCAACAAGATGCCCAGTCTTGGATAAATCAGCGAAGATTTGACTTCTACCCGGAGATCTAGTGTGCGTCGTCTCAGATAAGATCTTGGTACATCCTCTTCTAAAAGTCAGCACAACGAGAGATCAGTAGATATAGGTTGGATGGTCCAATCAGGTACATGGCGTCGGAACGTCCACCCTATAAGCAGCTCCCAATTCCCTGAAGAAAACATTAGCAGGTCTAGTGACTGTAGTACGCTCTGCGTATCTATCGCGAAGGTGCCACAGTGGTCGTCGCTGTCTTAATCTTAGGAACTCGTCAATATGCTGAGCAACGGAAAAACAGAGACACTGTGAGTACATCCTTTACATCTACTCTTAGAATAAGAAAAGGGCACAGGCGTAACTCAAAAATTTCCACAATTATTCTGTATCTTAATAATGGAATGAATTCCAAGGAGTTATTCCTCAATCAGGCATTACCGTGCATATCACCATTAAATTAACCATCTTCAGCGACGTTCACATACCACGGCAACGTGGACAACCCAGGAGACGGACACCACAACAAAACTACTCAGAGTTCAAGAGCAACCAAGCCCTCACCAAAGGCGACATTCTAACTCACCAGAGCAGCGATTGATCAAAGCAATAGAAACCAAATTGCGTGAAAACTACCCGGAAATATAGCACCAAAACTGTAAACGGAAATTTGGAAATCTACAAACAAATATGAATGGAGTGGACGCTATCGCTGAAAGCGCTCCAGATGGTCAAGGCACAACCTCCAGTTCCTCCAGTATCCCACCATCGCCAAAATCACCAGTATCACCAAGATCTACCGAAGTCGACTCAATGTTAGCTGCCAAAATTGAGACGATCCGAAATACCACTAAGAAGCAATCAGCAATGGTAAAAAGGGCGATCCTGGCAACGAAAAAAGGTGACAGGTTCGTTGGTTCAGCTGAAACAAATCCCTGCCTATGTTGAATTGCAGAAGAAGATTCGTAGGACGGAGGTTCAGTGGCGTCAAGCTGAAACTTCTTGCAGGAGATGAAAATGATGGAAAACTGAATGCCGCCCACTCAGTATATCAAATCCACTCGAGGCCGCATAGAACCATTAAAGAAAAAGCTGGTTAAACAACAACTGCGACACCAAAAGAGGAAATTGAGGCCCTGCCGCGTACAACAACCATCCAGGAGATGCCTCGCACTCCCTAGGGGGATAGCAGAACTACGAAAATCTTTTTCGTCGAAGCAGCATATTGAGCAAATATCCCATTTTTGATAAGTGGCTGCCAGAAATCCGAAGTGCTCTGCATCAACCAGTCGACCTCAATCGTCATAAAACGTTCGAGGTACCCCGGGTTACACCTTCTTGGAAATCTCAGGGTCAAGACTCAATAACAAACGCCATCTACAAACTACTATCATCCGTAAAGAAACTATGTCCCGAACCAGGTCAGCACTTAAACCTCCAAATGTGAGGGTACACAAATAATGGGGATAGGCATGCAACATCTGCTTTCATACATCAAGTCCGCAGTGGGTCACATATCTGGGTCTACAACAACTGCACCTGGAAAAACAGGATAATTACCAGATTCTCCGCTAGAAACTTTCTGCCAAAGCAAAGGAGATCTTCATGTCTGAGGTGACAACCTTCCAGAAGCAGAGACTGTACAACAACTAACTCGGTAATTCCTGCAGCAGCTTATCTTCTAGGTTATATCAGATACTGAAGGCGGCGAGATACTTGGATGAAGTGATGCGGAAGCTCGCAGTGGATAGCCGCTTGAAGGTGAGATACACGGTCAATTCAGTTGCCGAAGTGGGCATTCACAACTATGCAGACATGCACTCATTTTAACTGTTTTGACTATTGTTAATTTTAATATCTGTACTACCTTTGCGCTTAAGGAACCTGGTTTGTACAAGTAGCACAGTATACTGTGTGAATGATGCTTTTATATGTGATTTAGCCTTTTTATCTACTACTACTTAGTGCGGAAACTGATATGGTCCACGACACGTAATTCCCACAGTGGGAACCCCGAGCTGGGGTAGCAGGAGACACGCCAGAAGAAACAGTCAGCAGGGGAGGCCACACCAGCAAAGAAGAGGTCGGCATTAGCCAATCTGTGTTCCCGAGGCGACCAGCGAGGGTTGGACAACATGGGAGATTTGCGAAAGTACCATACTAGTCGGCGCTGCTTGGTAATCGCGTTTATGGCCTATAGAGCGCACGAACAGTGGTCAGCGAAGAGTGTACGAAATGAGTTGGTGAAATCTCAGGAGCTCATCAACATGCTGAGTACCGCAAAAGCAGAGACAGTGTTAGTACCTTCATTACATCTACACGTAAAATTAGTTGTGGTTCTCGAGGGTGGAAGCCAGGTTTGAAAGCCTAAGAGTCTCCAGCGAGAGGGAGAGATTCTTCTATGTCGTGCAACACCTGGATGAAAATACTCTCAGGGAAGTGGCAGATATTGTGGCAAAACCCCCCGAGAAACCTTATTCTGTATTAGAGGCCACTCCGTCCGCTTCAATCATCAAACGCATCAAATGCGACATAGAACGCCTCCAAGATAGCGCGAACGAGCTCCCAGCGTTCTGGACGCGTCATCACAACAGTGCCAAACCATCGAGTTGCTTTCGGAGGACTTCGCCACTACCAGCGAGAGGTACGTGAAAGCCCAAGACGAGCTAGCCGACCTGCACGAGCACTTCGGCGACGCTTTGCACTTTCCAGCCACGTGGTTATTGCTTATGGTGCGAACGCGTGCTCTGTTGCGACTACCGCCCACCGCGAATTATGAGAAGTGCCCGCACTTCCAAGCAGTGTTTACCACGCTGGTGCACGACAACCAGCAGCTCACCGATATACAGCGTTTCCACTACCTCCAAGGGGCCTTAAAAGGTGAGCCAAGCATGCTTCTACAAGCCATCCAGTTTTCCAAGGCTGCTTATCAAATTGCGTGGGAAAAGCTGCGCAAACGCTACCACAATGTGCGCGACATAGTGAAGAAGCACGAGCTGCTGCTTCTGTCGCTTACCGACGCCAAGCGCGAGAGCGGCTCTCCCTTGTGGCGGCTCGTTGACACTGCTTCCCTCTAGCTATCAGCGCTGCGAGCGCTCAAACGCCCCGTAGACACCTAGAACACAGAACAACCAGAAGGCCAACTCGACCGAATTTTAGCTGTCGATTTACGTGGCCTTGGTGATCACAAATGGGGTGGAGCTTGGCGCTCTAATTGTAATGATGCTATGGTTGCCCACATCAATTCAACCTATATAAACTTTCTCGATTTGAACAACTTATCGCATAAGTATTATTGCCAAAGAAAAATTTAATAACGGTGGTTGTACATGCTATCTGATTCGAAAGGCAGATAAATACAAACTGACAACAACAACGCTGACAAGTTTGTATGGCTAGAGAACAGAACAACAAATATTTCTGTTCTAGAGTTAATTGAGGTAGCTCCTCCCCATTTGTGATCATCAAGGCCACGTAAATCGGCAGCATGACATCTAAGGTTCCGACAGAGAGTTGGCCCTCTTGTTGCTCTGTGGCTGGGACGACGTGCTGGTTGAAATTGTTGCCTCCAAGCTCGACCCGCAGTTACGGAGGGAGTGGGAAGGCAAGTTCTGCATGGTGCCTTTCTGAACGTCAAGTACCGACAACTGTTATGCATGAAGCACTCCCTGCCGCTCTCGACTCCACCACGCACAACCGTCCAAGGACCATCGCCCTGGTGAGCCGTAGCACAACAGAGTCACGCGCCCCGCTCCGCTGCACTATTTGCGAGAAGCCACACTTGACTTAAGTGCTACCGGCTGCGGCTGCTGGATGCCCCCCTAAACCAACGCCTACAGTTCGCAGCGGACCGCAGATTGTGCGAGAACTGCCTGCATCCAGGACACCATGTTGCTGCCTGCACGTCGCCCATGACATGCCGGAAGTGCCACCAGCGGCACCACACGTTGCTACACCGCCCCAGCCCGCCGCCGCCTCCATCCGCTGCGCCACCCACGTCGGTAATCGATGACACTCCGCCGAGTATTGTCGGCAACGTTCAAGGCACAACCTCCACGGTGCTGTTATCCACGTGCATCGTTGAGGTACGAGATTCCCACGGCAGTCCACATCATTTACGAGCCTTGTTAGATACGGGCTCCGAAGTGAGCCTCATCGCCGAGGAGTGCGTGCGACGTTTGCGTCTGCCTGTCCAAGGGCAGAGAACGGAGCTCCACGTTGCCGGAGTCTGTGCGTCTGCAGGTATCATCCCGCTCCTCCTCATTCTCCGCCATCGTCAGCGTCTTGGTGTTGCCTTTCATCACCATTCCAACGCCCAGCCGGAATTTGGGCCAAATCCTGGAGCAGCTGCCCAAGAAGTTGCAATTGGCCGACCCTGCATTTTATCGCCCCGAGCCCATCGATTTGCTCCTAGGAAATGCATTCATTTTTGATTTGCTTACAGAGGGCACCATTCCTCTCGGAGGGCTTCGTTTACAGAACACCGCGTTTGGTTGGGTAATCGGAGGAGAAGCTTCCGACCTGAGGTCCAGCTCCCCAGCATGCATTCACCATGCGCGACTCGCTGACACAATCAACAAATTCTGGACGATGTAGCAACTAGAATCCCGCACAACTGTCGCACCTGACGACAGCGAGAGCGACCGCCACTTCACGCCCGGCGCCTTCCCGACGGCCGCTTTCAAGTTTCCCTGCTCTTCAGGGAGAGCCCACGACGCCTAGGGGAATCCAGTAGGACATCGCAGCGCGCTTTCCTAGCTCTGGAACGGTGACTGAACCATCACCCCGCCATCTATGAACGCTACCGCGCGTACATGGACGAATACATGCACTTGCAGCACATGATTGCTGTTCCAGAACCCACCAACGGAGGATACTACCTTCCCCACCACTGCGTGTTGGAGGAGTCCAGCCTCACCACGAAACTGCGCGTGGTCTTCAATGCCTCCGCGCCCTCCGAGAGCGGTGTATCACTAAACGATCTCCTGATGTTTGGTCCCAAACAGCAGGACGATTTATTCGATATCCTGCTGAGATTCAGGATGCATCAGTTTGCCCACACCACCGACATCACCAAGATGTACCGCCAGGTCGCCATCCATCCGGACGACGCAAGGTACCAACGCATCTGGTGGCGCAACGACTAGCTAGAGAAGCTTCGCGTGTACGAGCTCCAGACCGTCACGTATGGTACGTTAGCCGCGTCCTACCTCGCCATCAAGGCTCTCCGCGAAACTGCTGTTGCCGCAGCTGAGCAGACTTTTATGTGGACGATCTCCTCACCGGCGCCGATAGCGTGCTGGGGTTAACAAAGATACGTGACCAAGTTATTAATGTTCTAGGCCAATCCCGATTCTGCCTCAATAAATGGGCCAGCAACTGCCTGCAGATTCTGCAGGGCATCCCCGGGGGTCCGTCCACGCCGAACTTACTATCCTGTGTGAGGATGGGACTGTCTCCGCCCAGTCGCCCGCATCAATCGCACCCGTGCGAACCACTGTAGCGTCTGAGATTGACCTACAAGGAAAGTATCAAAAATGTAATTGCGTAGCAAGGTCGCGTCATAAGCAAGAAACGCGACTTGCATTAAAATTGCGCAAATTAATCAACTACTTGCCGATTAGCAAATTCAGCGGTAGTTGATTAGAAGTAATTTAAAGTAATAGGAAATAGTGAAACAATAATCAATAACATAGGCGCTTAAATTACGATAATATTTAAATGTATAACATAACATATAACATGTACGTAAGAAAATATTGTGAAGATAGATTAGTATATAGGAGCAAAATAAAGAATGAGCCAGCCAGTGAGTTCATGGTATCGAGTAACGTAGCTGAGCTGGCTCAACATCAAAGTTATATAGTCTTTGCATCACCTCCAACCTGCACCTCAGATCAATAAAAGGAATTAGTTTGGAGACTGCTATGGTCCACCACACCCAATTTCCACACGAGGATTGGTGAGCGAGCGGGCTCTGCAAGATTTACGACCCGCTGGGGCTGATCGGACCAGTGCTTGTCAACGCAAAAATATTAATGCAGGATCTTTGGCCCCTACGCGTTGTTTGGGACAATCTGCTACCTAACTCGCTCGTCTCTCGTTGGCAGCAACACGCCAACAACAGCGTCCAACTCCACCAAGTGCGCGTCTCGCGCAAGGTCATTCCCGCCGCCGACGTCTAACTGGAGCTTTACGGGTTTGCTGACGCCTGCGAGGTCTCGTACCGTGCCTGCGTCTACCTCGTCACCGTGAAGGACGGACGCCGCATCTCCAGCAGTTTGCTGTGCACGAAATCGCGAGTGGCGCCTCTTAAATCAGTGACAATTCCCCGACTCAAACTCGCGGCCGCCGTGTTACTCGCCGAACTATGCAGTGTAGTGAGTGTGCTCACGTCCACGCGTTATTATTATACAGACTCCCCTATAGTGCTGACGTGGATAAGGACTGAATCGCGTAGCTACAAGGTGTTTGTTGCCAATCGTGTTGGTGAAATCCAACGCCTCACCAGACCTGACTGTTGCGCGCGCCTGGACGGCAAGGACAATCCTGCGGACTCAGTGCACACGAGCTCATAGACTGAGTGACCATCGCCCTGCACAACACGTTCCCGTTGATGACGTCCCCGAGGTGAAGTGCAATAGTGCCACAGAGTCGTGCAGTGCGGTTCCGATCGCCTCGACATACCAAAAGACTTCTTTGCGTCTACGCGTACGTCAATCGCTTTATCGCAAGCCCGCGCAAACTTCCTCAGTTTCAGGGCCCCATATCCATCGCTGAGCTAGATGGCGCCAGGACTATATGATTGGTCGAGTTCTAAATGTTAAGTACAAATCTCGTGTCTAGGACATAATGGCATCATCAGGCGTGCCTCGGGGATCCCATCTGGGACCACTGCTTTTTTAGTTTTTATTAACGATATCAACGTCAAACTTGGTTCTTGTTCATTTTTGTTATTCGCGGATGATATAAAATTACTGTTGCAAGGAAACTTAGACGCCTTAGCGGATTGGTGTGATTTAAACAGACTATTCTTAAATATCAGAAAATGTAAATACATGAGTTACACAAGCTACAAACAAAATCACCTACACAATTTGATTATAAAGTGGGTATGAATTGTTAGACCGGGTTACTGAATTCAAAGACCTAGGAGTTTTATTCGATCTCCCAATGAAATTTAAAATGCATACTGAATATATCATGAGTAAAGCTAGCCAAATATTAGGATTTGTTAGTGGATGCTGTATATTTGTCACTCAAGTGGCGCTGTTGCTGCTGCTTTGGTACGCACCAAAAGCTCGAGTGAAGTGAGCTTNACGAGTAAAGAATATAAAAGTGGATTTTGATAATATTGCCACCTTAAAAATTGTCTACTTTTCCCTGATAAGACCAATATTCCTTTATGCTTCTCCAGTATGGTCACTCACGTATTTAGTCTCTATCTGGGATTATCATCTCCACCTTTCACGTATAACTACACCCAAATTGCGTTTAAATATTGGCCATTTGAATCTCATAGAAGAAATAATGATTTTCTATATTTCTACAAGGTATTGCCACATAATGTGGACAGTTCGGATCTGCTCGGCAAAGTAACCCAGCATTTAACAATATACGACACAAGACTAAACCGAACGCCAAGATTTTTTATACCATATGCGAGCAGAAATTATTTATACAACGCGCCGTTGTGCAGAACGTGCCGAACAGCGAATGATTTAAATCAGAATCTTTCATCGTCATTATTATCTTAAAAAAACGCTAGAGATGTTCTTTTAAACTACTATTCTTAAAACAACACATGTACTCAATTTGTTATAAAACTTGTACAAATTGGGCCTGCCTTGTCAGAATAAATAAATTATTGTCACATGCTGGAAGGTCGACAATTTACCGTCTACACCAGTGGTTTCCAACCTTTTTATACCTGCGGCCCCCTTAAACAGAAAATAAATTGTTGCGCCCCTCAAATGAATAGGATAAAAAAATTGACAAAAAGGTCCACACCATCACGAAACAACTTGTATTAGATTTCAAATCCAAAGTTGGTTTCTAAAAAAAAAGGTCGTGACTATCAAAAATGAAGAATAGTATCCGGCAGGTTATATTCGAAAATAATATT
This sequence comes from Aleochara sp. GC000083, assembly GCA_030264555.1. NCBI lineage: Eukaryota > Metazoa > Arthropoda > Insecta > Coleoptera > Staphylinidae > Aleochara > Aleochara sp. GC000083. The sequence goes on from JARJDZ010007921.1 coordinate 16,370, forward strand.
TATTTTTGGAAATAGCTACACGCCCCCCTGTGGTCCTCACGTGCCCCCCTTGGGGGTCGCGCCCCACAGGTTGGAAACCACTGGTCTACACGGTCTACAAGGACCACAAACCGCTGACGTTCGCGATAACGAAGCAGTCAGGGAGCTTCACATCGCACAAATTACGACTGATACACGACTGCACATCTCTGGCGAACAAAATACAGAAGCTGATGCCCTCTCAAGGATCGATGCCATAGCTAGTGTTTTAAAGCACTTACCAGAGATCAACAAGACGATCCCGAGGAGAAGAAACTGAAGAACAGCGGGACCAACCTGGTCTTAAAACAGTTCCCTGTTCTACGATTGGAAGATCAGATGCCATGAATCTACAAGTCATATCTGTCACCGAGATTTAGAAGATCAACATTCGAAACTCCACAACGTCTCGCATCCTGGAGTTAAGGCTACAGCCAGACGTATAACGGAACTATATATTTGGCACTCTATAAAAAAGGATTGTAGGCGTTCGGCACAATGCATTGCCTGCCAGAAGTCTAAAGTTACACGCCATGTAAAATCGCCATTTGCGCGCATCGAGAAGCCATCTGCTAGATTCGAAAACATTCAAATCGGCTTAATAGTTATGCCAGTTTCAGAATGGTATCGTCTCATATGCGTCGACCGATTGCGAGATTTGGCACACCACTCAGGCCACTGAACAAGCTGTGAGGTTCCGAAAATCTCCGGATCACAGCTACTCAGTACACGGTATATCTAGCTCATTTGAGTCTTTCCTGCAGGTGCAGATTCTGCA
>JARJDZ010007922.1:0-20258 GCA_030264555.1 Aleochara sp. GC000083
GAAAAAGAAACGAGGAGAAACCAGGATGGAAGAACGAATGGTAGGAAGGAAGGACGGAAGGAAAGAAGGAATGAAGTGAAATGGGGGAATCACTCAATACTCAATGATTGATATGTTCTTTAGTTCGTTATTGGTTTGTTTGGTTGCATATCTTCCATTAAGTTATTTACTATAATTTTTATTATTTACTGTTATTGAAGGTAATTGATGTTTTTGGTGATTTTTTGATGTCTGGCAATGTTATTTCTTCATGAAAGGATTAATTTTTAAATAGGTATTTGCTCAAAATTTGCAGAATCTTTTAGAATCATGTGGAACCTTCTAGAATGTTCTAGAAATCTACCAGAAACTTATAGAATCTTTTAAAACCTTCTATAATAAGGCACTAAATATATATATTTAGTTCTCTATTCTATAACCCTATAGGACTTTCTAAAATTTCTTGTAATTTACAGAAAACTTTTAGAAGAATGTGCAATCTAATCTTTAAAATTTTTCTAGAAATTTTTAAAGCACAGTAGAACTATTTAGAATCTTTTATAAACTCTTGCAATCTTCAAGAATCAGTTTAGATACTCATGAAGCCTTCCAGAAACTTCTAGAATCTTCTGGGATCTTCTAGAATCTTCTAGAACCCTACAGAACCTTCCAAACTCTCCAGGAATCTACTAAAACATCTTAGAATATTTTAGAATTATTAGCAATGTTTTAGAAATATCTAGAATCATATAAAACAACGTAGAAGCATTTGGAATCTTCCATAAAATTCTGTAATTTCCTTGAAACTTTGTAGAAAGTATGTAAACCTTCTAGAAACTCATAAAAATTTCTAGAATCTTCTAGAACATTCCAGAACATAATAATAACTTCTAAAGACTCTTAGAAGCTTTTAGAACTTTTGGAATCATGTAAACCCTTCTAGAATCTTCTAGAAACTTCTGAAACCTTCTAGAAATTTTAAGAATCTTGCGGAACCTTCTATAGGTTTTAGAACCTTTTAACGTACTATAGAATTATCTAGAATCTTCTATAAACTCTGGCCTTTGTCTAGAATCTTAATAGAAACTGAGGAAACTTTCCAGAAACTTCTAGAATCTTATAGGACCTTCTAAAACCTTCTAGAATTTTCAGGTATATTTTAGAAACTTGTGTAACATTATTGAATCTTCTATAATCGTCTACAATCATCTAGAATTTTATAGAACTTTCTGGAAACTTCTAAATTCGTCCAGGAACATCTAGAATCTTCTAGAACCTTCTGAAACCTCCCAGAATCCCCTTGGATATTTTAGTACCATGTGCAAATCTTCCAGAATCGTCTATAAACTCCTGCAATCTTCTAGAATCTTCCAGAATCTTCCAGAAACTTCCAAATCCTTCCATAAACTTCAAGAAACTTCTAGAAACTTTTAGAACCTTCTAGAACCTTCTAGAACACCACCTTTTCGAATCATTCATTGCACGTAAACATTATCTTTCAAACCATCCCAAACCTTCAATAGGATGCACCATTGTCCTTCAGCACACACACACACGACCATCATTGTCTACGAGGATCATTACGGCAAATCCTTCATTTGCACTCACGGACAGAAACCCAGAACAGCGGGAACAGCGTGGGAATGTCCTCGAAGCATCGAGGACGCGCATTACAAACCCTAACAATGGGATACAAATTCCTCGCGCGCGCACAAAGCGCGAGGGCATTAATTGATTTGTGTTTGTGCAACAATGGCCGCCGTTGGTCTAATGAACACGATTCTGAATGCGCGTTCACAAACTGTCGATGATGATGATGGACTCGCACAATGCCCTCACACGTCGACTTCGACATCGTCGTCGTCGTCGTCGCCATCGTCATCACCATCATCATCATCATCATCGACCCCATCGTCGATGTTATTGATTGCTGGCTGCCTGCACACCTGTCTTGTACTGCTTTGTTTCTTTTTGCTCGCTCCTGCGGGGAAATCACGCCGACGACAATCGATGGCGGGGTTTTAAATTAATTTCCTTCGGAATTAAATGGCGCCTTGATTCATGTTACCACTGCTGAAGACAAATCGAATGTCGTTGCTTTTGATAGCGAGTTAAGTAATTGATTTTATGTGATGCTTTCGATGCAAAAAGTGTAATTAGTCATTTGTTTCTGCTTTCTAGGATGAAGAAGTTTTTCCGATTCAATACTAGAAGATACGAGAGATATTTGATATCTTGAGATGAAGTTCAGAAATCTGCAAATGAAGTCTCCAACTTTAGATAATTAATTAAGAATGAAGTGATTCATTAATTATTGTAAGTTTTTCATTTGAACTATTGAAACTTTTTCTTGGAAATTTGCAAACTTAACCTTTAATTTTCAAAATTTAATAGTTTTCTTTTTGAAACATCTGATTTGAACAAACAATAATTTAAATTACAAATTAATCCCTAATCTCATCAATTATCCATAAATTAATTAATTAATCATTTAATTCAATGAAAATTCATTGAGGCCCACTGGATTTTGAACTCATCCCGAAGGATTACATTTGAATATAGGTTATTGTTGTCTTAAATGAAGAAAGGTTCCTTCTTGTTATGAAGACATCCTTTTAGGGATGAAAGCAACCGGAAATGCACTCTGAGTTAAAGAGTCATCCATCCGGTACAGACAAACTATTCAACGAATCCATTTTCCATCTCTATCCTAATATTAGGCAACCAATCTTACATTGAATGTATTTTGTAGGCAGATATTCATATTTTTTTATAAATACCAGGGGAAATCATAAATGAAGAAAATTAATTTTAAGAAAAAAAAGAAATTGATGTCTGGTATGTATTTTCATAACAGATTATGCAACCAAGTGAACTAAAATGTGAATATATGCAACCAATTACACACAAAATAAAAATTTAACAAATGATTATATTTTTAGATAATTTTTACGTGTAGATTTGAATAAACCCATCAAATTGTTACAAAGTCCCCCAACGGAAAACATTTTATCGACTTTACCATCATTCGTCTTGTTGTTAGTGTAAAAGCAACTGTAATAATTCCCCGAGCGAGTTAACGACTCGCAAAAGATGTTAAAACTGTTTTACGCACTCAATATTTGTGTTGATAACCGCCTCCCGTGTTCGCCTGCAGGCAGCAATGGCGGTGGAGGCAGCAGTGGAGTGGGGGGTGGTTGGAGACGGCAAAGAAGTAAGTCAGGCATTTATACGCTTTCCTCATATTTTTATTCAGCATTACGATTTTATTTCATGGCTGGCACGAACCTGCATACGACCACGTGGTGTGTGGTGTGGGGTGGATGAGTGCGGGGGCGGCAAGCAGAAGAATGATGGATGAATGTATTCCATCGAACATGACATTGTGTGCGTCGAGCTGGTCACTCACATGCTTCGTTCGCATTTAGCGTTTTGAACACGAATTACTTTGGCTACAATAGCGCCCTCTATGCTGCCCCCCGAAACCACCGCAAAAACCACCCGCCATGCATAAATACAAACGGGTTAAAAGACGCATTTGAAATCATTTCGGAGGGTTTTTCTTAGGGGTAATCATAAAACCATGATTAATTACTCCCTTGAATTGTTTTGTTTTTTTTGCGGGTTGGGGGTGGTGGTTTTAACCTAGAAATTTTTGACGTTTGAAGTTTGAGGTTAGAAATTATGCGTCGGGTATTGGGGACGGTACATGGTGACAGTACGACCGGAAACAAATTAATTTCGAAAGTAATCAAAACGACTATGACATACATAAATCTGTTTCCGGTTTCCGGATGTGGGTGGAATGGCGGCATTAGTGGAGGAATAGTCCGGGGGCGGCAGGTTTCATGTCCGCGATGATTGTGCTCTGATTAATGTTATAAATTCGCAGACGTTTGTATTCGTCGCGAAATTTTCCTCTGCCGCCCCCGGATTCCGGCAACCAAGCCAACATTTATGAAAGTGGTGGCAAAATATACATGTGGCGTTTAATTAAAAATAAATCAACGTTAATAACATCAACGAGTCGACAAAATGAATTAAACAAATTTAAATGTTTCACATTTCCCTATAAAAAGTAAATTTTAAATAGGCAACCAAATATACACATGAAGCTTTCAATACAAGCATAAAGGTTTTCTTTTAACGGATTTCCATGCGATATTTTCGTTTTTAATGGAAACGGAAATGGAGGAACTTTTCGCATAAAGTGCAAGAAATATTTTCCGCTGAGTCACCCGCCGCCCGAATGAACATTGGCAAAGACTCGGGGCCGGAAATATGCATGTGTCTCAATCGTCTTTATGAAAATTCAATTAGTATTTGCCATATTATCTTCGCCGAACGCTCATTCAGCACTTTTTTGATTACAGTGAGAGCCGGCGTCGCGTCGGCGGCGACGGTGCTGCCGCCACCGACTGATGCTACAAGATTAGTCGGGGTATTACAATCAGACGTCTCTTTCCGGGCCGCCATTTTTTCTCATATTTCAGTGCTTGGGAAGCGGTGCATTTAAAATCGGCTTATATTTCGACCGGGGGCGGCGAGTAGATTGGGAGTGGGGGTTCCATTTGTTATATTTATATCAAATTCGACAACCGTAAAAAGCATTTAAATCTAATACCAGAAAATATGGGAAAGATACGTGATTTCTGGAACGGTCTAGATTTAGAAACTTCTAGAACATTCTAGAAGTTTCTAGAACATTTTAGAAGCTTTTAGAACATTCCAGATGCTTCTAGAACATTCTAGAAAGTTCAAGATTATTCTAGAAGTTTCCAGATATGATTAGAAAATTATAGAGCATTCTAGAAACTTCTAGAAGATCTAGAAAGTTCTAAAACATTCTAGAAGCTTCTAGAAGATTTTTAAAGCTTCTAGAACACTTTAGAAACTTCTAGAACATCCCAGAATACTCTAGGAACCCTTAGTAGATTCTAGAAGTTTCTAAACACCTCCAAAACGTTTAGATCTTTCTGGAATATTCCAGAAACCCCAAAACAAAAAACCAAACAAAATAAAACTAACCAAAGTTTTAATTCTATTAAAGTGGTGGTGGAATTGCGGCAACGTGCGCGAAAGATAAATACGAAATCGTTAAACATTTGCGCCGCTCCACATAGAATTGCAATTACCTGGCGAATCCTGAGGGGTGGGGGGATGAGTTCCTGGAGGAAGATGTAGAGAGCACCCGACTGTTAAGAAAGTATTTGCACTGTCTTGTCGGTGGACTTTTATTATGTTCCCATCCTGCGGCCAAGGACTTAAGTAACTTCCCTCGCGCGCGCGTTCGTACTTTATCGTGCTTTATCGGCGTGTGCGGGTGCAATTGGGGATGAAAAGCAAAAAACGAAACTAAAAGTAAATCACACGAAGAGCAAACCGACGAAAATTATTCCAGTTTGTCTTCGATCCGCGCCGCCAGTACCGGAATAAATTGTCTTAAAGTAAAACAAAGTGCTTGTACAGCACCGCCATCTACAGCAAAACGGACGTGGAGTGGGGGGAATGATTAAGTCCTATTTGACATTTAAATTTGTCAAGACTTTATTTAATTTATCTTCATTTTCAAACATTTGCTTGTAGACTTCCTAAAGTACCTGTAAATTTCTAGTTGTGTGTCTGGTTGCCTATATACATACGATGTGTATTTGGTTGCCTAGTATAATTTTCGTTTTCTTTTCATTGAATGACTATAAAATTGAATTTCAGTGATTATATGACATACATAACCCAATAAAATAAAACGAAAACAAAACTTTGGTGCAAAAAGTTCCTTCAGGACAAAGAAGAACTGTAATGTGTCTTTGCAAGTGCACTCGCATCGCCGAAAACGTATCCACCCAATGGAAAATAAAGATATCCCTTCATTGGTATGCGCGAATATGGCCGAAAAACGCGTGACTTGAAATATTTATAACATCTGAGTAAAATTCGCTCTTCAAGTGATGCGGGTTGCAAGGATGGAGCGAGTGAAAAGGGTGGGGGGAAGGAAACCAGTTGATTTTTTTATACTCCATTGCATTTCTACAACTTGTCTTCCCCCACCACCGATTGCGCTGGCGTCTTCGAGACGTCACTCATGCTCATAAAACGTTCACATCTGTTCTTTCGGTTTATTCCAGACGTTTTCAAAATGTCTACCCCATAATCAAAATAAAATACAAACAATAATCGAAAATTTCAACTTATAAATTATGAAATTCTAAAAAAATAGTTTCATAACATCCCTTAGATGGCGCCACTTTAGAAAATTTTTGACAGCACTGATTTAGATGCTGAAAAATGTAAGATGATGGAGGCTTTTCCGGTTTTCGGGAATCCATCGCCCGCATATGACATGACGTACTCATGAGTCGGCGAAATTTCGCGCTGAAGACATGCAAAATGTTCAAACACTGCTCCAAGTAGGGATAATGTCCGCGAAAACGGAAGCGCAAGACAAACGGAAATCTAAAACTCCCCAATTTATATCCCTTTCCAGGGAAAAACACCCCCGAAAAAATCTATGATTGTTTTCCCAATAAGAAAAAAATGTTGGAGGTCGGCAACCAAATTTACATGTAAATTAAACCACTAATGGCATAAATTAACTCATTTTTTATCGTTTGTAACAAGTCCTTGAGAATGAATTGAACTTGAAGACGTTTTTTCAATTTTTTTTTCTTCTTCAATTTTCTTTTCCGTCTGATTGCTTGGTCATCATGGCGTCGGTCGAGGTGGTGGGGGGTGAATGGTATCAGGGGCGACATCAACATGCAATCCGTTTATTTTGATTCATGGCGCGTTTCCCCCACTATACGATCGCCCCTAACGAATGCAAATTTATTCAAGGCGAAGATGTATAGTCTTCCAGTCGTACAGGGGAAGATGGCGGCGGACACGCAATATTAAGACGTTCTGCACGGACGTTTGGCATGCGCTTTCAATGAATTTGGCTAGTAAAATCCCCTCCACTCGCTGAATTCTATGCAGGAAGGAATGGACAGGATGTTGGTGTAGAGGGCGCTGGTGCTGGTGGTGGTGGAGAAAACAAAACGCAAATTGGGAAGTATAAAAATCACGTGTCGATGTGTGTTGCTCGTAATTCACTCAAAGCGAAATCGTAAATTTAGTTTATTAGTGTTTTCGTGCAGGAAATTTGTTGTTGTTATTTATATTTCTTGTTTAAGAACTTGGAATATTTATTTTATTATATGCAAATTGTTCGCCATGAATGTTTATTAACCAATAACTTCTTATAGTTCTTTTATACCATCAACAAAAAAAAACGAATAGCAATTAAATGAATTTTTGTGTGTATTTGGTTGCATAAGTTTCGTATCAAAAATTTACATTTAATGGGACTTTCCATTGTAAATATTCTCTGATATTTGATACGACTCTAATAGAAAACCTTAAATTTTACCCATCTATCAAATCCGTGTATAATTGGTTGCCTACCCTTCAAAAACGAAAATCTTTACAAATCCCTCTCCCGACGAAAAATCCGACACATTCGTTCATATCCAACTCGATGGAAGCTGATGCAGATTTATTATTTGCCTGAATGACCTTCAAGTCCTCGCCGCCCCTTTCCCCCACCACTTCTTCTTCTTCTTCGCCGGCTCTTGTTGTTGTTGTTGTTATCTTTTCTTCTGGTTTGTTGCGCGCCGTCAATAGCTGTTTGCCCTTTTGCCGCCACAGCACCCCCACCACTCGGTCACGCCGCCACCACCATCACAGCTTTTCTTCCAAGTGCATATATACATATGAACCCATCGTGAGGAGTGGGGGGATAGACAGGAGGAGGCGGCAAACATCAGGAAGCACTCGGATTATAAATCAACCGAGTGTGAATTGACTTGGCGCGTCGTCGTCGAAGAAGAAACTTGTTGTTTCGTGTGGGAGTGGGGGGTGGTGGCTCCTTCGGTGGTGGCGGCATGAAGTGGATGGAAAAGTGGAAAATATCATCGTGATGTATGTGTGTGCAGAGTGCATGAAAAGTTATAAATTCATACACGTACACTCATACGGCTGAAATTTTGCCGCCCCCGCATTCATCCGCCATTTACCGGCACCATTTTGGCATATGGCGAAAAGTTAAACGAGGGGTGAATCGAAGAAAGTTGACGTTCTTGAGGAGAAAAGTGCAAAAAATATATAAATGAAACATCGAATTACTTGGTTGCCTAACACTTCGACGATGAAGGAGTTTTTTTTATGATTAATCGACGCATTTGTATTGTGGTGGCAAATGGAACGAATTTGTAAAATGTTGACAGGTATTATTGAATTGATTTTTATGCCGTTTTCCTCATCTTCTTCTTTTTCTTCAGAGAACTGTAAAGGTTGTTGTTTGCTGTCAATATGGGGATTTCCCCATTTATTCACGTGTACTTCCCCCACTTCTCTTCCTAGTTCTTTATGTCAGATATTCAATTCCGCGATGAATTTAGCGTACATGGTAGAATTTCGTATTTTTATTTTCGCAATAAAATTATTGCAACGATACGATTCGCATTTGTTTGATTAAAAAACAACCACGAAATTTTCCTGGAGTTTTCCATAGTAAACGTTATGTTATTGTATCGATAGATGGCGTTCGTATTTACATGGCTGTAAATGACAAATATTGCATCGTATGATTGGTTGCATAACAATAAAATCAAAAATTATTATACATATTTTTGCACTGTACATAATCTAATGTACAAATTATTTTCGTGTATAAATTAGGTGCTTTAATAATGGATGTATATTTGGTTGCATAAATCGAAGGGGAAATTCTAATTTTGCCATCCTCATTTGATCCGTGCTGAAGTGGAATCAATCAGCATCCTGGAACCGATGGGAACAATGCGAGTGCAAAAAATATTCGATTTCATTGCGAAACAATTTCTATTTTGTTGAATAATTCATCGAGTAAATAGCGTGCATACATTCGGTTTGACAGTTGCATTCGAACGCCCTGCAACTCGTCATACATATTGTATCGAATATCCCCATCCTTCTTCCATTATTCCCGTTGGAAGCAATTGAAAATGCGTCTGGATTAAAACGCGATGAATTCGAACACTGCTTCAACCTGAGGCTACTATAATGGCGGCCATGTTTTTTTTGTTGGCTGGTGATATCTGGATATGTTTTTGTTTCTTGTACCGGGAATAAATAACGGTTCTGATTTGACTTGCAAAATTTGAAAGCGATATTTTCGCATCGAAATTCTACAATGTGTAAAAAAAACTAACCTTAAAATGTTAATGAGTTGATTTAGTTGACAGGGATGTAATTGGAGGGTAATTTTATCGTCGGGGTTACTAATTAATTAGGTAAACAGTTGATGAATAAATAAATGGGAAAAGTTTCGGGTTGTGAGTAATCGAACGAGTGGAAAGTTTTGAGGAATTTATCAAGAAAACTTGTTGAAAACTACCATGGAATGAATATTTTATGGTGGGGGATAATTAGAAATCACTTAGGTTATTGATTCGTTTTCAATTTGAAAAATTTTCAAGAAAAAAAGTTAATAAAATCAAAGTTATTTACAAAAAGAAAATAAATACGTCCCTGTAGCATAGGATTAAGGTCATATTCATTTAAGTTAGATTACTTTCATTGCATATAAATAAAAGTATCTTTATGAGACATGACAATCCCTTAAATTCCCATATCGGGAACAGGGCAATAATAAAGTTTTCTTTGATCGTAACAAACGCAACAAACGAAGAAAAAATCTCTTCCTTCAGGAACATGTGCGTCACCAATACCGTTGATGATGGAGGGGATGGGGGAAGGGAGACGTCCCGTTTGAAAATTGTGAAGTGAAGTGTTAGTGGAATGTATGTTGTGTCGACTGGTGGTCGCTCCCGCATCCTGAAATCCTGGAATCCTGGAATCGTGGATCTTAGCGTTCAGTGAGTACCTGTAGGATGCGGGCTGCCACGACGAATCAGTCACGTAAATTAAATTTGGCGAAACATCCTCATCGCTCGCCTTCGATCCCTTACACTCCCGTTCTTCCCGTTTCTTCCCGTTTCCTTCCGGCCGAGAAGTTTCCGCCTTTTTGTTTCGATTTGTACTCCGATATGTATTGACAAATATCCCCTCATGGATTCCCCTCACACGACAACAGATGGTTCCCCCACTCTTCTCCTCATTCCCTCTCTATTCCCGTATCCCGTTCCCAACCCCCACCCCAAACCACATAAACACTCGACGGGGTCGTTCGTGCTATTTCTCGGACCTTAAGCATCTCGTGTGCAATCTGTCAAATTCAACGACAACTTTTTAACTTCTTTATAAGTCGCTCCCCATTTTTCCTACCCCCACTCCTTTCGCATTTTCCAGGGAGTACACGAAATAAATGTAATCAACTCCTTAAAGTTTTCGTTTTGGTGAATATACACAATATTTGTACCATTCAACGACAAATTTAATAATGTTGTGTATTGGGTTGCCTAACTTTGACATCTAACAAGAGTTTTTTGTTTTTTTTTTTTGAAATAGAAGGGTGGATTTTTGTAAAATTTATGCAACCAAGTGTACCCAACTGATTGAAATTAATGACTTTTAATCAAAAGCGTGTATCAAGTACATCGCTCCTAATGGCGCCCAATCCGCAGTCGTAATCTTTCGCAAGCCAAATCCCATCATGCGAAATGACGTGCAATTTTCGCCCGGTTCTTATTAAAAATAATGAAACGCGGTGAGTATATCAAAATGAAAATCTCCGGTTTTCATTTATTTCCCGCTAAGAGGAGACTAAGTGCCTGCCATCTAGCGCCATCTCGCGAAGGTATTACACATTTCCATTATTGAATAATTGAATTATCCACCCTTCATTTCTTTACACTCCATTTATTCAACCACGAAAAAAAATTAATTGTATCTAGCGACATCTACTGATGACTTTTTCATCTAATCCCACTATTTTGTAGTTTATGTCATCTGTCAATGATTTGACAGTTCGTGGACTTCGAGGATGTGGAAATAAACAAAGAGTGGGGATGAATAGTAATTTCATTGTCGCAAAGTGATAATTTATTGGAATTTGTGTGTTCTAAGCGCATTCAGACTGCGGTTCGCCCCCTTCCACTAGACCTGCCGCCCCCCATCCCCACTCCAATTCACAGTTGAGAGACTGTAAAGTGTGCGAAAGTATGCGAAAACTCGCGTTTGTGGTGGTGGTTTGGCGGCGGTCGCTTTATCCGCACTGGAAATTATTCCGTTTTTGTGCAACGATAGCATAATGGATAGCGCCATCTCGCGGCCGTGCACTTAGCCTGCGCTCTGCATCTCTAATATGAAGCGACACTCGATTTATTACATCTTTTATAATTGAAAAATCTTCGTTGCGGATGAAATTTTCATTTCATTCGTTCCGACCTGCAGCGCCCCCTATTTCTTCAGTTTATGCTATGTGATAGCGAATATCATTAGGTTGGTTGGTAAATGAAATATTTCCAATGAATGCTACTGTCATTATTTTCCTGGGTAAGATTTGTTCAGATAATGAGAGAATTTTGAGGATAGGCAACCAAATAAACATCCAATAAGCAATTATTTGAATTATTGAACTGAAGTGAAATTTCAAACCATTTCATAAAAATAACAATGAAATTAAGATAGGAAATATCAACGATTATTAAAAAACAAATAAAAAACAACATAAAACTCGTACTTGCATAGGCAACCAATTACACACAAAAGCATATAAAATTTGTAAAAAGTATAAATCAACCAAAAAATTCGCAATTTTACATTCGAACACGCATTGCACATTAAGCCATAAAGTCCAATTAATAATAGGCAACCAAACCAACATCGAAGCACACATAAAATCGCAATATCATTGAATTTCAACGTCAAATTGAATTTATAGTGATTTTTTACGAGCACGACCATGGATTTACATAACATTCGGGTAAACAAAAACATTTGAAAACAAATCGTGCATTTCGTATGCACATACGGTTGCGCACACGCCGCTGGTGGCGGCAGCGTTGGCGACGGATTGCCCCCCACCACCACCGCCGATAGTAAAACTGACACCAGCGGGGGCGGCAAGCATGGAGATGGGGTTTAAAAAGCACGCTGTAAATTTTTCACCATCCGCCTCCATTTGCACAGACGGACGGGTGGCGGCTGCTCTCGAGGTGTACGCATAAATATTTTGTTGTTACGCAGAGTTGACTCGGGTGCGACGTCGCCACCACCACCGCCGCCGCCATCGCCTCCATATTCAGCCCCCAGCACCTGGGGGGCGGCTGAGGGGTGGTTTTCGGTGGAGTGCATTACTATTTTATCGTGTGTGCACCCCCAGCACCTAGACGCACACACGTCATCTGGGGGCGGCAGCGTATGAATTTTCGATGATATTGCTTTGCTAAAATGTTATGTTTCTTGCAATTCGAATTGAAATTCGCAACAAAATTCTCATAGGGAAGTTTTATTTCTTTGAAGTTTTCTGTGAGATTTTTAGGTTATTTAAAAACGTCCTGTAGGTTGAAAGATTTTTTAAATTTTAATGGAAAAATTAAAAATTGTTCTCTAAACAATAGTTTTTCTGATGGACATTTCGAAATTTAATTATCTATATTAGTTTTTGAAAAATTAATTCTCAAAGTTGAAGTTTCATGTGCTTAAGATTTTCGGTTAGATTTTTGTGATAATTTAAAAACTGTCTTGAAGTTCAATTATTATATTAATTTCAATGAAAAAATCGCTTATGATTATATAAATAGTAGAAATTCAGATGCATTTTTCGAAATTTAATTATCTTTATTAGTTTTTGAGAAATTAATTCTCAAAATTGAAGTTCTATAAGTTTAAAGTTTTTGCTGAGTTTTTTGTGATAAATTTAAAACGTTCTGTAGGTTAGAGAAATTTGTTTAATTAAAATGGAAAAAAATCTTATGTTTTATAAAATAATAGTATTTCAGATGAATTTTTCAAAATGTAATTATCTTTATTAGTTTTTGAGAAATTAATTCGCGAAATTGAAGTTCTAAACGTTCAAAGTTTTTCTTGAGGTTTTTGTGATAAATTTAAAACGTCCTGCAGGTCACAGGAATTTTTTTATTTTAATAAAAAAAATTGCTTATATTTTATAAATTATTCACATTTCAGATGAACTTTTTAAAATGTAATTATATTTATTAGTTTTTGAGAAATTAATTCTCAAAATTTAAGTTTCATATCTTTAAAGTTATCAGTGAGATTTATGTGATAATTTCAAAAGCGTCTTATAGTGTAGAAAATTTTTGCATTTTATTGAAAAAGTTGTGAATTATTTTGTAAATTATATATTTTTATATGCACTTTTCAAAATTTATTTATCTTCATTAGTTTTTGAGAAATTAATTCTTAAATTTGAAGTTTCATGTTTCATGTTCATAGTTTTCTATGAGATTTTTGTGACAATTTTAAAAATGTCTTATAGTATATAAAAAAACTTGAGTTTTAATGGAAAAATTACAAACTATTGTGTAAATAACAAACTTTTTGTGGCAGTTTTTGAAATTTAATTATGTTTATTAGTTTTTGAGAAATTAATTCTGAAAACTGAAGTTTCATATATTTAAAGTTCTTGCTGAAATTTTTGAAAGAAATTTAAAAACGTCTTATAGTTTAATAATTGCAAATGTTTTTTACAAAATGAAAGCTTATTTAATTCAGAATAAACATATAATTTAATTTAAAAAGTTTCTGTGAAAAATTTCAAATAAATAACAATTAAGAAAAATCTGTGATTTATAAATTTTGAACTTTGAAAGTTTTCATTGTATTTAAATCCTTTTGCAGATTAAACTAACAAATATTTTTAACCAAAAAAATCAGAGTTAATGCGCAATAAAATATACTTTTTTAAGGAATTTTCAGAATTCAAAAATCTCTCTTAGTTTTTCTGCAATAAATTCGCAAACTTGACAAATAAATCGCAGTAATTTAAACGAACAAATCGAAATTTTAATTTTAAAAGAATTGTGTCCACAACCGGAAACAGATGTTTCTCCAACCATGAGCTGAGCATTTAATTTACGAGACACCCATAAGTACGAAATCACAACCGATGTGTTCGTCCAACGAGGCGCGCGGGGGCGGCAGCTTCGCCGATGGCGGCATTTACACCATCGTGCAGAAACCGTACGGCTGGCAGGATTGCCCCGAAGCTAATGCGTTAATTAAATAACAATGATATAGGGGCACATAAACTATCCGCAGGAATGAAATTAGCAGGCCGCTCTCTCTGCGATGGTGGCGGCGGCGCCGGCCAAGAACACCCACCATGATTTATCGCACACGTGTCAAAGCAAAGCTTCTTCATGTTCCAACCATTCCGCCATCATTTATTATCCGGAATCGTCATTTGTTAAACAAATTCATTACCTTACTTTTTTTTCTTACTTATCGTAGTTTTCATTTCATGTCGCGACATCTACCGGTGAACGAATCAACGAAAGCCATGAAGACAGGAAGTAAACAAGATGAAATGAACTATCAAATTTTATGCACTTGCTACATGTTTATCATCGTCATTTATGGCAGCGCACCAGAAGTGCGCCAAGCGGCCATTTTGCACCAGGTACTCCTGATGAACACGCTTCATTAATAACAAAGCAGGATCGTAAAAAGTTAAACGAAGTCGCAAAGTGCGCGCTGCGAGAGGAAAACAACAACAATTTTATATTATTGGGACCGGAAGTATCGTCGTCGAAGATGGCGGCGGGTTCTAAAATGGAGGGACATTGGGAGAAATTAATTGCAATGATGTTTTCGCATGTATCTTTGGGTTTTTTTTTGAGGGAGTTTTGTTTTTATTTTTGTTTCTTTTTGGTGTAATATGTCTGCAATTCGAGGAGCATTCTGGAAATGACTTTCTGGAGGACATTATCAGTCCATTAAAGTCAGTGACACATGTGATAATTAGTCATTGCCTCTCCATTAAACAAAGGATTTCAAGCAGAAAGTTATAAATTTTCAGAAAGAGTTGAGTCAAACAAATTCATAGCCAAATTTTTGAAGAAATGAGGATTATTTCTGAAAGTTATTACTGATTTTTGTATTACTGCCAAAAAGAATTATTAAATTTTCAAAAAAAAACGGAAAAGTAATTATTTATATTTCCTTCATTGGTTTCAAAATATTTGTTTTATTGTTTCTTTTTGCTCTGATTTAAAAAGTAATTGTCCTAGAATTTTCAGTGTTACCTCAAATTAAAGACAATTAAAAACTCTTTCAAATTGTTATACTCATAATTTTCTTATTTATTTATAAATATAACTTTTTGACCCTTGAAATTGTCATTAATTAGTTTTTGATATTTTCTCTTCATCTCAAAATATTTTTGTGATATTTCAAAATCTAAGCAACAATATGATATAAATTAAAGACCAAATTAAAGATAATTAAATTATCTATCAATTTATGATATCCGGAAATTAATTGGTAAACCGGAAATGCACTTTTTGTCAGTTCAACTAAATATCAATCATATCAATTTTCTTGTACAACAAACAAACAAAAATAATAAAAATAAAAACAAAATGAAAGATAATAAAATAATCTATAAATTTATGATATCAGGAACTCAATTGCTAAACCGGAAATGCACTTTTTTGTCAATTAAAGCCAAGTGTCAATCACATCAATTTTCCTGTACAACAACAAATGAAGAAAAACTGGAAAAATAAAGCGGGCATTCAATAATTTATCGGTAACAATGAGTTCACAAGTAAGCGAACGTCAAGACGCCATTTCCGGTAAAGAAAGGTGCTACAGCAACACTTAAATTCCGCACCTTTTCCGCTTTCTTTTCGCACCGAGTGGAAAAGTCGATGAATTCTTCTTTTCTTCGCAGACTTCATGGTTGGTGGCGGGTTTCAATAGCGCGGCCATCATCTGTGAGTGTTGTTTTGTGTTTTTCTTTCCGCCACCAGCCGCCATTTATTTTTCGAACGCTTCAGCCGATGATAAATTGTTATTAAATAATTTCAACGCCCGCAACTATAACTTCATTAATCATGTATTTGCATCGATTTATCATGGTTGCCGGATTTCCGCACACGGACGAAGAAAAAACTGTTTATGAACGACGTGCAGGACGGCCGGAAAAAGGGGTGGGGGAAATTAATATTGAATGGAATTGTTAATCAATTGCCGTGTTCGAAGTTAACTACCCTTTTTATGTTGAGATAATAAATGAGGTGCTTTAAAAGAACGGAATTTTTGGTGAGGAATATTTTGGTTCCTTCGTTAGCAAAAACTAAAAGTGAACTTGAAGCGTTCGGTGCATTGTACCCGGAAGACTTTTCATTTTTATTTCGCCCGCACCAGGAAGACATAAAAGTTTAAATCAGAAATCTACTCCTAATTCTCTGCAACTTCAACAAAAACATTTATCTCCAGCACGTGCGAACTTTCATCACGATCGCGAACTTTACCAGTCCAACTTTTTGCACCGATAACCTGTGTTTACAAAGTTGTAAATATTTTTATTTCTTCGTTTTATTTCCCGTCATTTTTCCCCATCATCACTTCTACTATTGTTCCCGAATTAATCGCCCATTGGGAAATTATTAAATCCACTGCTTTTTTATCAATATTTAACCATTACAAATTAAAGTTTGATTTTTGCAATAACAATTAAATTGCATTTCTTGCTGAAGATAAGATCTGCTAAAAGAAGATTAAATCCTGTGGGATAGACGATATATATGACAACAATCCTCTCTTTGATGTATCCTTGCTTCTTGGTCCTTGATCTTTGGTTGAATGGCTTTGATTCTTTGATAACATGGATTTTTATCCACCAAAAGGTCCCTGTGGGTTCACGGGACGTATCCTAAGAAGGTTTTCTCATTTCTACGCATGGAGGATACCATCCTATCAAAGAATGCATTTTGCAATTGTGCAATTGTACAAATTGTTGTATTTTAATTGTTTAGAAACAACTTTTTAAATTTCTAATATGGTGGTCATATACATGACATCTATAATGTACAAGAGGAAGCTTTTAATATACAAGTTTTATTTTATTGCACTACTTAGTCAAATTATATAAATATTTTATTTAAAACGTTTAACTTAATGAGTTATTTTATATTCTTAATTTAATAATAATTAATTTGTTACTAATTAGTAGATTCAGCTATTGGCTATGAGTAGCGCGACAATCGCTTTTTAGTTCTAGTAATTACCATAACGCTTCATTGGCGCTAGCATCGCATACAAAATATTGAGTTTTTAATGATGATGATAATATAAACTTTTCTATAACGAATTGTTTATATTTCATGCAAAATTACAATAATAATATAATCAATTTGAAAATAAATTCCATTTCAACAGTGAGACATCTATGATTTCCTTGACGTACTATTTGCTTATGGAATCCGGCCGGCCGGCCATATTGGAATTGTAGTGATACGTTTGGAACGCTGATTTAGATCTGTAATAATCTACAATTAAATCGATGAAGACCTTACAAAATTAGTGAATAATCAGTTGCTGTTTACAATTGGATCCTCATCACAACATTTACCGATCGAGTAAGTATCAATTTTACTTCAAAATTTGATTACATGTTGGTGAATCATCAGGTAACCTTACTTTCATTTAATGTCGGTAGCCTTCTAATTATTTCCTATTATATCTTATTGCCTAAAGATATCTTTACGGCTAGCGTCATAATTAAAACATTAACACATTCAAAATTCAATGCACAATTCAGCACTAGTAGTCACTTAAATTTTGCAATAGGGTTTCCAAAGTTTTCTGATAGCATCACTCACATTGACATTTGTATCCATTATGAATGATGGCAACTGTGATATCCTATATTTAATAATATTTGCAGGCAATTGGTGTGTCACATTAGCAATTAGAAACTTATTCATTTTCCTTGTTTTAGATTCAACGAGTGTTGTTAGAAACTTCACTTCAAGTTAGAAGAATTAATACTGAAAGACATTTGAGAGCATCACCAAATTTTATGGTATTGGGTATTGGGAATGACTCCACAAATATCTTATTGCTTGTCTTGTTTTTGAATATAGCAGTTATTGTTGGGATGAGCTCTACAATGAAGAATTTCAAGCTGCAATAAATATTTTGAAGAACAGTCTGCCTGCACCAGTGTTTGTTGGTACTGTGGTACTGTACAAGCAATTCAATACAATACATGCTCGGAATCTGCAAGTTTACTGTTATTAGTCTTCACAAGTGGGGCAAGCTGAAACAGTAATGAAGATTTGGGAGGCATTGTGAGGCATAGTAAGTTCACGCATTAGTATCTTATGATAGTGTTTAAATAATTTGATCATTTGAGCTGGTATTAATTCATTGTTCTTGTTCCAGAATCTACAAGTGTTGTTAGAGTCTGCAACAAGGTGGAGGAACTTGAGCAGTGCACATTTGAAAAGTATTATTAGATGTTTACACCTACCTGCTGCAGCAGTGCCTGGTTTTATATAAAGGTATTGTATAAATAATTTAATCTATAAATACGGTCAAAGGGTTTTTGGAGATTTATTGTTTTAAAAATGCTTTCTTTATTTTCTCGCTAAATTATTGCAGCTTAATTAAGGTTTAAAGTTTAAACGTTGGTTTTTGTGGAAATATAGTTTTTTCGCGTTAATATTTTCTAAATAAACGCATATGTACAGGACCCGATGACCGATTTCCATCAGTAACATTTAAATTTGTTTCAATGCGTTGTCAAGCCGAGTAAGGTACTGATAAGTTCTATTTCGATAATTGGGTTGCTTCCGTGTTTGATTGCGCTCGCGTGCCTCCCATCTGCAACATCTCGCGCGCTGCCTAAGTACGTTCGGCTTAAGTCGCTTTGTCTTGCTTCAGTAGTGCACAAACAGCAGACGCGTGCGGTCGTATTGTTGCTGCTGCTCCGTGTTGCAATTCCGTGATTCCGAAGTGTAAAACAAGCGCCATTGATTGGGCTCTGAGAGGTTGTGGTGTGCCTGGCTCTTCGGCCCAAGGTAATGCCACACTGGATAACAGTTGCTGAGCATTGACTGGAAGGTCGGGGCCCGACTACACCATGGCAGGGGCCTGAGATGTGGTGACTCTGCTGGCGTTGGGTCTGGNGTCTCAACGAGGGGTCTTGGAAGACTTTGAGGACTGGGATGTGATTGCACCTAAGAACTTCAAGGACTTAATTCAGCAACAGTCATCATCGTATGTATTGAGTAATGTTGTCACTTAATTAACAATTTTGTTTGTTTCATACTTAGGTAATCTACTTTCGAAAGCTATGTGAGATGTCAATTGCCACCTTCAGTTGTTTTCCAACAGGTAATGCAAGGCATAACATTTTATTATGATGTTCTTTGTCATTAACGAAGTCTGAATTAACGAGTTATAGGTACGTGATGACATTACCTCCAAGACGACTTCATTCTTCATTGTGGTTCAACTTTCACCTCCATAGTGAGGGCGTGCAGGTTCCAGTAGCACGGCACAATCACATGGTATGTGCAACACATTTGATCTAATAGATTGCAACAATGCTGATCGAACTGTTATATTATTATTTTCAGATATCTTGCCAATTGTGATTTGCTGATTGTGGTGCAGGTTTGAGACTGGGTGTTACAAAAGCAAAGGCATCAACGAAGACGACTGCTTTGAACATCTAGTCATTTGCTTTTGCAGGGTTGCAGGACTTGAAGAACCAGCGGGTGCTACCAAACTGTCAATGTAAGTTAAGTCAACAATGTTCTTAGGAAATGCATGACTAACAATGTTGCTACTTCTTCCACAGTTATGCAATCGACTGATGAACGCCAAGTCAGTTTCCAATTGCAATCTTCAAGATTATGGGGTCTCCATCTTCAGAATCAGCAGCTGTTTATTAACAGCAAATGTAAGTCGTAAATATCCATGTTTACTTTCCGAATAACTAACATAATCTGTTGATGTAGGTATGGAGTTCATTGCATTCGCTGATGGCAGTNGGCGTCCAACTTCCAGTCCAGAGAGGGTCCAGCCCAGAGAGGGTCCAGTCCAGGTTCCAGTAGCACGGCGTTGCTACCACCATCTCGTCGTGCAAATCGCATGGTTTTTTTCACATTTCAATTTTATTTGCTTTATTGGTTGAATCCATGTATTAATATTGGTGTAACTTTTTAGTAATTCATATTTCTTGTGTACAGATCTTGCCAATAGTGATCGGCTCTTCGTGGTGCAGGTTTGAGATTAGGTGTTTCAAATAACTTTGAACATCTAGTCATTTACTTTTACTTACTACTTTCTCTAATGATAGATTTTGATTGGGGATT
>JARJDZ010007928.1:0-19368 GCA_030264555.1 Aleochara sp. GC000083
AATTCGAAGCAGTTCTTCTTTATCAAAAATCCTTATAAATCTTTACATAATACTTTTGATATAATTCATGTAAACAATCCTTTCAAGTGCATGAATCTTGCACATCTGAGATTTATACCCACGGAATGGTCAGTTAAGTCCTCCAAGTCTTGGTAATCTTCATACTGTAAATTAATGTACGAGTATATTTATGTGAATGCAGTGAAGAACTAAGAGACTGAAGTCGTCGCGTTCAAGCTATGAAATTAGTTATGCAAACGCCTGCGAGGTGTTGTTGGATACTCTTCTTCATCATCACCATTATCATGAACCACCTCCTCGTCATCTTCTTCATCCTCAGCTTATTTATTCTTGAGTGCTGCTTGCTGCACGATTGTAATAATAGATATCATGTAATCATTGTTGATGTCTAATTCATCTCCGAGAAATTTATTGTTCACCATGAGGCATATGCATAATTGATTAAAATTCAAGTCTTCAGATAAACATTTTGTTTGTTTTCCTAAAGAAAATTGATTTTTCCATGACGTCATTAAATTAACTTTATAATTTCCCAAAAAACAATTAATATCTCAACAGAGTAAATGAACCATGCAAAAATTAATTTTTGAACTAACCTACTCGTAATTTTACCAACAAAAATTTTGTGCTAATTTACATATTCATATGAAACTATAAACTAAGTCCCGGATGATTTACGGTGTCTTGACATAAAATCTAAGCACACCGTGCTGAATTTAAATGATGATTTAATAATTATATAACATGACCAAATGTAAAAAAGCGGAATTGTGAATTGTGGAACGCAACTGTACTCAACTCCTCTACAAAAGTCTGCATGGGCTGATGCATAAATTTAAATTTAACACTCGGTCATGAATTCGTAAGCTGGAAAAAAGCACTCATATCATACGCCTATTAAATTACCTGCGACGATGACGAATATTTTCAAATGTTATCGCAACGAAAACGTTACTTTTTTAACTTCTTCTTCTACTTCTTGAACGGCGTCGGTTGTCCATTCAATGTCGCTGGCCATATTTTGTTGTTGTGATGTCCGTACATGTATTTCTAACGGTAATGCATCACACTACGCATTCGAGAACGTCCTCGTATCGGTAAAGTTACATGCAGAAGAGGTATGCGAATGTAACATGTTCATTGCTTTGTATTTTCATTTATAGTTGGAATTGTATTCATTGCCGGTTTGAAAGACTTTTTGTTTTGGTTATGCAATCGACGTACGAAACCAAATTTTCAATGCCAATATTGATGATTATTTTTGCTCATTTTTGTCAGAAAGATTGTTTTGCTTCCTAGCTCTACTAGAACAAAAGTTATAGCCATTTGAAGTTTTTTGCACTTTTGCGAAAATATTTTTTGTCTCAGATTAAGGTCTTAATGACCTAGAAAGATTGTATATTTTATGAGGAAGTCAGAAAAAAAAATTTTGACCTCCTAACTCCACTAGAATGCTTTTTTTCCAAAAAAGCGTTTTTTGCGAAAATATTTTTTGTATCAGATTAAAGCTTAAATAACCTAGAAGGATAGTATTTTTACGAGGCATTCAAAAAAAAATGGCCTCATAGCTCCACTAAAACAAAAGTTATAGCCGTTTGAAGATTTTTGCAAAATAGCAAGGAACTGACTTATTAGCATACAAAGATTTACCTTTTCCAATCAGCTTGATCAATTTTTCAAGAGGAAGTAAAATATATTCTCAGCAATAATCTAACAGTTCTTGACCAATTTGTTGATTTGCAACAAAACAAATATGCAATTTAATCTAACCATAACATTGCAATTTGAAATTATCATCCCATCGCATCCAACCATCCAAAGACTTCTCTGGTTTTCTTCCCCGTATACATATACTTAGATGACTTGTTTTACATATCCACATCTTGTGGTGTGGTAATAAAACATGGCCGATGCGAAACACGAAGCGCCAACCGGCGAAAAACGGCGATTCGCGCAAATCCGACCGATAGATAGAAATAAGCGATCGAAAGTAAATGATCGTCATAATAAACGCTTATTACTCTCATTGCTCGTAGACAAAGGGGCCATCAGGCATCGAAACGAACGTGCCAATG
This sequence comes from Aleochara sp. GC000083, assembly GCA_030264555.1. Taxonomy (NCBI): domain Eukaryota; kingdom Metazoa; phylum Arthropoda; class Insecta; order Coleoptera; family Staphylinidae; genus Aleochara; species Aleochara sp. GC000083. The sequence goes on from JARJDZ010007928.1 coordinate 2,097, forward strand.
CATGCGCCGCGAAGAAAGCAACCAGCGCGAAACCGAAAGGATTTTATCGGCCGCGTCTTTAACGACCGCCTGACTTAAGTCACTCATCGAAGCGCGATCATAAAGGTGCGCGCGCACGCGCAATCATTAGATGTGCGCGCACAGCAAGTGCAGCATTCACTGATTTTCAATGTTTATTGTTCGGTTCGCGTGTGCGCGCATAAAATGAGCCAAAGAGGCACGCAAGCGCAAATAAGGAAATTAAATCGTGTTTTGTCCGTTTCAATGTTTCCTTATTTCTTGCGCCGGTCGCCGATCGAAACTGAAAGTCGATAAGCAGTCCCCCAACCGTTCGTTAATTAGAAGACATTTCGTTTAATTGAAAATAAAAAATTGCCGAAGAAATGAATTCTACTGTTTCTTGACGACTCTCAGAGGAAACCTTGACATTTGTTGGTGAGACGAATGATATATTATGAAAGAGTCTTCCAGGTTCAACAAACGCACGTGCCATAAAAAATATTTCATTGCTCATATTTTTAAAGTTCTAGAAACTTTTTTTTGTTGTTGGTTTATCATGAGTGAAATATGACAAAAAATGCTTTAGTTTTTAGTGAAAATGTAGAAAAATACAAATTGAAAATTTCCCAGATAAAAAAAAAATTAATAAAATTAATTTTAATCTAATTTTTAATTACAAAATGATTACTTAATTTGTAAAATAATTCAAAGTCAAATTGATAAATATTTATGAATTTCAAATGAAAGAGGAACTTCTAAAAGACTTCAAGAATGCGAATTGCAAATTTAATAGATTTGAATTTCTCAGAAATTTCCAACTCTTCTTCTAACACTAACAACTTGTTGATAAGAAACCCTGAAGAAAACATTCCCATATTTCCATCACACATACTCATTACAGATGATATTACAATTGGATCTTCCTCATGAAAAACGAATCCCTCAAGAAAACGCATGAAGCCAATTCAATTGTCTGCTGTCAAAGACCCGCGAAGGAATTTAGCGAAAGTTCTCTTTTCAATTTACCATCTACAAGGACGTGTATGGTTCATGGTTACATCACCCATGTGTCTTCAAGTGCACGCCGCGTTTTTGTGGACGCGATTAAGAGCCGTGTCCAATTTTCAGGTGTTTTGTACGAAGGAATTGCTTTTTCACAGCATGAACTGGTTCTTCGCGCGCAAGAAGCGCAAGAAGCAAAATTACAACCGCGCAGCAAACAAAACGAAGAAAGCAAGCCAACAAATTACCATAAACATTACGCAATATTTAGAATGCATCTAGTTCTTTTCTGATAAGAATCATCTCAAGTAAAAGTTTCTTGGAAGGATATTGCTCAATGCTTTGACGTCGCTTTCAGACTCGTTGGATTTCTTATCAAAGTGTGAACTCGATTAGAAGGTCGAGGGGAAATTTACTGGAGCGGAAAAAGGTTCGCGGGAAAATTTGCGCCACATTGAACAAGAATTGGCAAATTATGAGCAAATTAAATGGAAGACATAAAGATATGAATTAAATTCGAAGCTTCGTGCATCATGCAGACCAATGAAGACCAAGCCCAAACAAAACCAAACGAGGAGTTAAATTAACGCGCACACGCAAATTAAGACATTAAGCAATTTTCTGCGAGCTATTCAACCGGAAAATTTCCCATGTTTGTTCATTTTGCAATTTGCAACCATTCACAAATTATTTCCAAGTTTCTCTGTTTGAGGAATCGCATAAATTTTCGTATATTAAATTAAATTTGAGTTTTGCATTGCAAATATTGAGATATCACTGTAGATGCGGAAATATCCAATTTTATAATTGCAAATTGCAGTGAGAAACATTCAAAAAGATCAAAGAAACTTGTGGAAATTGAGTAGCATTTGTTTAACATTTACTTCTTGCATATTAAATCTGCAATTTGGTTCCTCATGCTTAAAACGAGAAACATATAATTTCGATAATTATAGATATCCAGTAAAATTGTTAACAAATTCTTTACCATTCTTTCTCTTCTTAACAAAAAAGAAGCAACTTTTTGTTTTTTACTTATTTTTTTAACTATGAATTTTTATGAATTATCTATCAATTATCAATTATCAGTAGTTACAAATAGTTTTTGAAATTCCAAAATGTTTGAAATTGTGCTATGAATTTTTTTTTCTAATGAGTTGTATAACAGAAAATTATTGTAGTGTAAGGAAATGCAAAAACGATTGAAATGCAAATAGCAAATGAAACTAATTGCACTGACTGTGATTAGACATGTAGGTACACATGTTATAAAGTAACTCAGCATGGAGGCCTCGCCATCAAACCATCTGAAGAGATGAGAAGACTCGACGAACGAAGAAATCGAGTTGCTCAAAGAACTCCGATAATTTCTTCAATTACAAATGTTTCAACGTTTCCCTGTGCATTCCAAAACTTTTTTGAATGTGTAATCTAAGTACATACATACAGTGACATTCAAAAATCACCTTTATTTTATATCAAAATGTTGTCAAATAAACCAAAGAATTAAAAATAAAAAAGGAAATTTTAGATAGTAATTTGGAAATTTGAACGGTTTAATTTTTAACTGAATTGAAATTAAAATAGATAAATCAACAATTTTATCATATTTTATTAAATTTCAAAGTTTGCAAATTTGAGGGACGTGTGTATAATATATGAAATTTGCACACCCACAAAAAGTATGAAACTACAAGTGTAAAAGTTGTAAACATTTAACGTTGAAATTCACCAATAGATGAAGAAAATTGCATGCGCTCGTGGCGAGTGAAGGAGTGCAAAATGCGAAATGGCAAATAGATTTAAATGTAGCACATAACTTCTTCGTCCCTGGGACGTGTTGGCAATTTCAGTCCAGCTGGAGCACTCATCTACAGCTTGTAACTCGAAGACATCATACCGTTGCGAATTTATGCGCATCTCATGGGGCAATGTGATTACGATTACGTATATTTGCGTTATTTATTCGTTCGCAAACCGAGTCCAGTTGCAAGTTCTTCGGCTTGCTAATGTATAATAAGTAGTTCAGCGAAGTCAGCGAGTAACAATTTATTGTTCGATCCATGAGTGTAAATTATTATTTCAATCAGAACATCAATGTGTTAAAAGATGTTTGATTTAAAATCCAATTTAATTCATTAAAATTTTAGCAAAGTTTTACAAAAAATATAAAATTCTTTAGTGATGTAATTTATAATTGATTTTTCTTTAATAAAAAGTTTAAAGTGATGTAAATTTAAATTTGATTTTTATACATCATTTTTGAATTAAAAATCAATTCAATGAATCGTTTATTTGCAGTTTTACCAGTACGAAATAGAAATGGGTATTAAATCAAATTGTTGTTACTCTTGTTGCATATAAATTGCAACAAAGTGCATTAGTTCTTAGCTGTCGAGATGTTCAGTACGTTTAAGATTTTGACGTTTCCGTATTCGTGTTCATGCGATACAGAATTCTATTAGGAAAATGCCCTTCTTCAAACGACCTGACCCGACTAAATTTATAATAATAATTTATAATAATATTCAATCATTTCTTAGATGCATCATAAATTTTACTCAATTAAATTCACTTAAAAATATCCATGTTCAAGCTTCTAGAAATTTGCTATAAAATTATGCAAAATCCTTTGAATCCATAGAATCAAAGCAGATTATCCAAACAAATCCCAACATTAATAACACGTCATAATTAACAATAACACATAATCATTTACATGGAACATGAATGATACACTTGCAGGCGAATGGAATTCTAGAAAATGCACAAAGCATGCAATAAATTTTTGCGTTCCATCGCACAAACGAAACGAACCGATGGCAGTATCGATAAGCAGCATGCGCATGTCTTCGCCGATTTTGCTCCTTGCAAACGCGAGCAAAACGAAAGGAAAACGACACGAAGAGGAAATCTATTGAAACGCGCCGAGATTTCAAGCGCTCGAATATGTCCAATGGCAGAAGCGACCAGCAGGCATATCGGGTGAACTACAACGCCGAAGAAGAAACGACATAACATCCTGGATGCGAGAGCTGGAGAAGAACAAGTGCATGCAATCGCATTCGGTGCTTCTACGAACCAAAACGCGCGTTCGTGCGCATTTTATAGAAATGTTCGGTCTGAACGCGCTCGAGAAAAAGGCAACGAGTTAAAGATTCGTACTGGTCATAAAGCATAAACGCTTTGCTTGCAGCTTTGCCGACGAAGAAGTAAGCAAATCTGAGGAAGATCTGATGGATCAAACGACTGGGGAAAAAAATCCTAAACGGCGATTTATTCGCGTATTATTTCTGCGAAATATCCATGCGATTGTTTTCGGAATTTTTCTTTCAATGTATTTCTTTATTTACACCTTTGTAAGTTTTTAAATCCCCGCAATAAACAAAAAAATACAAAAAAATTATTCAGGTATATAGTTCCATTTTTTGCCACGACACTTTGAGGGCGCTGCCCGCAACCCAAACTTCGTTTAAATTTTAGTTCCAATTTTCGCCACGACAATTTGAGGTCGCTTCAAAAACTACAAATCCACAAAAAAACAACAGATTTTCTTTGTTTTTACGACTTCCAATACAAAAATCACATGCAATCTAAACAATTACATCTGCATACTGATTGAAAATGATTTTTTCTTCGTTTTTAGTACCCAATCCGTCCAGTTTTTGCGTCGACTGAATGCATGCAAATAATGCGTGCAAGAAGCGCAAGCTGGCAGAAGACGAAAAGTGAAGACTTGTAAAAAATGGATATAAAGAAACAAAGCATTGATTGTTGTTGATTGTTGAAAAAGCCGCAGACGCAGAGTGCGCATGCAAAAAGTCGTTGCGTCCTCTACAGCCTCGATGGTTCGTTCGTGGCACTCTTCGTCGATGTTATTGGTATTGCCTTCACCTTCGACGAAACGCAATAAACGAAACGATTTCTACGAATGCACCAACAACAACAACAACAGCAACAAGTCCACGAGCGCAATTGGAATTTCAATTGTAAGAAGTCTTTCATCCATTTCTTCGCGCAAATAAATCATAAAACAATACCACATACGAATGTCAACATGCGGGTTGCACTCTCGTTAGTTTTCTAATTGAAAAACCATACAAAAACAAAGACGTAAAAACATTAAGTTTTTACTCATCAAATAAAACGAATTAAAAAGTTAGTTAGTTAGAAAAAATCGCAATTATTTGATGAAAAACTAATTTAAAACTGCTCAAATATCAGAAAATTTATCACGTTTCAGAAGTGAAATAAATCATCCTGTATGTGATACTGACAATATGATAATGTCGAGTGCGCGAAAAGCGATGACATATCGTGTGGAAAAACGGAAAAATTGAATGAAAGGCAGTCGCACATGCGCGCTGAGAAAATGCGCGAATAACGTGACTTTAACCGGAATGCATTACACGCCATCGACTACTTCGCGAAGCCCTGAACGCATTCGCATTGGTTGTGTGTTTGGTGTTTGACCAAAAATCGCAGCCGCCAACAAAAGCAACGGCGCGCAATCAATGGGATATCATCTGCGCAATTGGCAATGGCAATTCCGAGCGCGCAGAAACAGTTAGCTTCTTTTGTTTCCAAATGCAATTCGTACCAAAATCGGACGCAAGGATCTTCCCATCGAATCCAGCGAGTCGCAATTAGTTTTACATTTATATCAATTTCGGTTTTAATGAGTTCCTCTTCACATTCAAACTTGATAGGCATGTGAAAAAAATTACGAATTTTTCTTAATTTTTACTTCTATTTATTTTATTTTTAATTCTCCTTTTGTGCTATAAACTTCAAAACTTTTAAATATCATAATTTCACAAAAATCTTTGGCTTGAAATTTATATTCAAAATTTTCCTTGTCTTATTTATAAAAAGTGTCATTTAAACCAAATATTTTTTCTTGGTTCTTAGAAGAGTTTTTTGGGTTCATAATCAAAATTGGAATCAATTATGAAAAGAGGTCATTGTATCAAGAACATTTACTTTTATTGTTTTATTGTTGAAAAATAAGCAGTGCAAAGAAATAAAACAATTGAATGGCATCGCAAACGTCTTGTTAACGGTATGACCATTTGTGCAAAATGTTGGCTCACTGACTCAGTGCTTCCTTGGTAGCTTTAGCGATGATGGCTAATAATTTATTGTACGTGCTGATATGGCATTTCATTCGGATTCGTCTCGTATGGAATTGCATATATTTTCTGTATGAATGATGGATCATTCATCACAAGAAATGCAACATTCAAATTATTTATTTTAAGGACTTAAAACACCAGACTAAACAATCTTTCTCTTCTGATGTGTATCACATAAGAATGGTATAAAATATTTTTTAAAAATGCTAACAAAATTTTTTATGAAATAAACTAGGCCATTTTATTCTTTCAGAATTGAAGTAAAAAAGTTTCAGCTGTAAATTAGGATAATTTAATTAGCACTTAAAATAGAAACTCAATAAAATAAATTGTTTATTCAAAACTTGTGTCAACTGATAAACTTTATTACCGATTTATATTTATACTTGTGTTTGAAAGTCAACTTTCCTTCATTTATAGAAAACACGATTTCAATAATGATAAGAAGTTGTCATTTGCTGATTCTACCATATGTTGGAAATTTGCACATTGCAATGTAAATAATTTCCAATTGAATATTTGATGAAATCTTTGCAGAATTCACTTTGTTGCAAACGACCAATGGGTGCAAAATATGCGACACATCGTAAATTTCAAATTGAGGCTACAAACAACAAATTAACTATATCCTTATCGTATAAATATATAATTAACTACTTGCAACCTACAAACCAACAAAAAATTATCAGTTTTCCTCTTGAATTGAATTGAAAAAGAAATTAGTTTTTCCAGGACTTTTTCTAACTGTCCGAAGAAAAACGCATTCAAAATTCACCAGGTGTAATTTTATCGCTTAAAAAGATCTTCCCAATTTAACCCTAACAGTATTTAAATAACCTTTCAATGTTAGCAAAAGGCATAAAGGCGTTTAAACCCAATCTGATAAACCATATTTGCGCTAATTAGGAACCGAATAAAATAAAACGAATGCACGATTCATGATCGTGGCCAATTTGTGCAAACAACAATCTACCCCCACTCAAGAGTATTGCAAATCGCAGGACGTGCCACGTGTTATCTCCAGGAACTGCCAACTTTCGTCCAGCCCGCATAAATCAGATGATACTCTGATATTATTTAATTCGTTTTGTATTAGTATAAATAAAGTTAACCTCATTCGCATTCCGTGTCGAGAGTGCATGCAACGAGACATGTCTTATTGGAATAATTATTGTCGAACGTGATCCTCCAGGATGGAAATCCACGACGTGGAATTCAGGTTAGATAACAACGTGATCACGTTCCTAAATGTGTCGATATTGCTGTATAAATTGCAACAGTTACATTTGCACGTTTCCGGTATATTTTTACTTTTTGAAATCAAGCGCCCTCTGGGCAATGTTTTACTATAAATACAGTGTTGCTTCTATTAATAAGTAAAAAAATGGAAACTCTAAAATAAACTGAAATAATCCAATATTTTTTTATTTAGTAAATAGTTGAATTAATTTTTGAAATTTAGCAATTAATCAGTCATAGATCTTAAATTAATTCCTTATATGAAACGGATACGAATGACATTTTGCTTCCCATCGAATTTCAATGGGCGATCATATCTAATTAACAAGTTAATTAATTTTGCAACGTTGATTGCATATTCATATCGATTGTACAAGCCATTGAGATATGGTTATGAGAATTGGTAAAAAGCGTACGACCTAAAGCCTCATTAAAGCGTGCAACTAGTGTTAATGTGTCACTATTCGCACGATAAATTGTAATTGAGGATTATTTATAATAATAAAGATTGTGGAGAGCTAATCCGATTATGAGAATATTAATTCGTCCATACATTTGCAAATATGTATTCTAGAATTATTAAACTTTGCAAATTCTATTGGAAGTTTCAAAAAAATATCATAAAAAGTAATTTAAAAGTATATTAAACAAAAATTAAACTAATTTAATTGTAAGTACAAAAGTTGGCCGCTAGGTGTCGCTAGATGAAAATTTTGAAAAAAACTTATTTAAAAGTTGTTAAGCAATCTTAACTACTCCATAAGGCAATTAGGAAACATAGAACGAGTAAAACCAACAAGTAATTAGTCTGGAACAAAAGCAGCAGCGATCATAAAGCATCCAGTGCACTGATACAACAAATTACTCATCGGTGCAGACTTCTTCAGATCGTCGCTTGTAATTTGCACCATTCAAGCAGCAAGAGCATTGTCGGCATTCGCGCGTAATTAGCTGCTCATCATAGTTTATACGCAGTTTACTTAATGGACACTATCCGCCTGCCTTCCCGATCATTTCGCCTCCTCATCCCATTTATGGACGATGTCTGCACTCGTTCATTAAACCGCACTCGCAGAGTGTTTCGTTTCGAGGAGGCGAAGAAGAAGAAGAAGTAGAAGAAGGCTAACTGGATTTGACTAATTAGCGTGCAGTCTCGTTACGTCGTTAAATCGATCGCATCCGATTACTGCGAGCGTTTACACAGATTTTGCAATCATTTTTGCGATGGCGTCATTTTTGCATTCGAATTGCCACCGAAACGATTTTCTCCAACAACAAGACCTAACAAGATCAATTAGTGCGAACGGACTATTAATTAAATGCTAGGTAGGTTATCGGTGGATATTTACGTTTGTTGTGCGCTAATTAATTGCGGAAAATGCCCGATGGCGAAATGCAGATTCGTAGCGGTTTTGTTGCAATTCTCGTACGTGAAATCACAAGTTTCTGGACAATCCTTGCAGGATTGCTTCTATTTTTTGTTTTAATTCTAAGTTTTGTTTTAATTAGGTTCACAATATTAGGTCTAATTGATAAGCGCATTCTTGGTTGCTTACTTCGTTGGAAGATTATTATTGTGTGTAATTATTTTCATGGTTTCACGTTGGTATTTGTAATAATTAATCGAGGTATGCAGGTAGAAATAAACATATGGTAATTAAAGGAAAAGTTTTCTGGAGGAATTTCAATGCAAATTATTTTTGAAAATCTAGAGAAATCTAATAACAAAATTATGATCATCAAATATTTATTATGCAAGAATTTTGAATAGTTTCTATTTCTAGGAAATGTTTGCTCAACTTTTAATTAGACTGGTTGAAAAAGAAATGAAAATTAATTTCCTTCTTTTAAGTCTAAAATTTGAAAGTAAAATTTTGAGAGAAATGTTTTCCTTGGGAATTTTGCAAGTTCCTAATTTAATATGAATTTTCAATTAGTTCATCACCGAAACATTTCATCTAAATTATTTTTTTCAAAATTCATGTTTGAATTAAAAAGTTGTGATGATTAAAAAATTATTATGCAAAGATGTAAAGATTTTCCAGTAATTTCAGAAAAAGTTGCCCAAATTTTAAGAACTCCAAAGAAATATCTTTGAAAACTAATTTTCTTCAAAAAAAATAAACTTTTAACTCTTCAATGTTATAAAAGAATAGCTCCTCCTTAAAAAATGTACACATAATTAAACGTTCTTATCAGAAAACCCAAACATTTGAACCTTTCACAAAACCAAATGGTAAATCTGATTCTTTACAAAAAAAAGGAAATTTCCTCGAACTGAAAATCGTTGAAGTAAATGCACATGAATGGTGGATGATGTTGGGGGCAGAGTCGATAACCGACTGAAGGGGCAGAATTCTGAATGAATTATAGATGTGCGCGTTCAGTGCAACGCGTTTTCTTCGGTTCATTCATGGGCAGGAAAACGCAAACGCGGAAAATTTCGCACACATCGAGTTTCGTGCGGATCGCTCCTCGCAGAAACGGCAATTGTTGTGCAGCATTCGAGACCACATACAAACAAACAAACAAACCAACCAAAGATGAAGCTCGGACAAAGAAGACAAAAAAAGTAGCAGCAGGGTACTCGCAGGTGAATACATTCATTGAAATGTGAATGAATACAAGAAAACTTTACGATGAATATGAAAGAAAACCCAACAATGTACAGCACCAATCTGCAGGTATGCAGGTGGGCACCTCTGGAAGACTCCATGTTTCATTCTTCCTCCTTTCTTCATCGCATTCATTCCCGCTTGTTCCGTCGATTGAATAATTGAATTTATGTGTAATTCAAGTGCATGTACGGCCATTGTGTGCGATTTGGAGGGAAATATACTCTGTAGGAGGCAATGAAAATGTTAGCTTGCAGGTAAAAATGTTGAAGATGCTATGAATCTATGTTCAAAACAATTTCAATTATCAATATTTACTTTTAAAGCTTTTTGGAGCATTTTTCTTTCTGGAAAATCAAAAACTAACCTGATTAATTGATAGATCATTCAATTTCCTTTAATTTAGTACCAAGTTGGCTGAATTTTCGTCATCTGGAAGTCTTTTAAATTCAATTTTGAAAGTGTGAAAACTTTTCCTAGTTCGGTGCATTTGCACCGAGCAGTTTATAAGCCGGTGCAAGCGCACTTGCATGTTGATTCCGTTGTTTTTGTGGTTATGATTGTAAACTCTATTTTTGAATACTTATTCTCAATATTTTGAGATGTCTTTAAGAAATACCAGGTAATAAAGCATAGTTTGCAGTATTTTTTCATCAGTGCATTTACCTCAGTTACAGAATATAGTGCTATAGTGCTATAGTTCTAAGAAGTATTGAAGAATAAGTAATTACTTCGGGTGAAGAAATAAGAGCAGCCAAAACTGAGGATTATGCAGACTAAAATGCAATTGATTAAACAAACTTCTAAAAAGCATGGCTACTAATTGAGGTAACTACAGAATGATAAATTGTCATCTTGAAATGTAAATGATATACTGATAATTTACATTTGGTACTTTGTAGGATCATTCGAAAACTGATTGATACTGAAGGAAAGGCTTATTTTATGGGAGGCAATGCTAATATCTGCTCACTCAATATTAATAACAACATAATCGTAATTGCTGAGTTTTAATACTAAAATACAGCAAATACAACAACTCATTTGTGCATTGACCTCTATAATTTGAAAACTCATGCTTCGAAATCATTCCCTAGGACCCAGAAGTTACTCAGAACTATGATGATTACAACCAGATTGCCAAGTTTTGAAAGGAGAATTTTTCTGGTAATATATGAAGTGGCCAAAATGCCATTTCGTCGAACCCAAACTAATTCAATTTTCATTTAAGTGAGAATACTATATTCGATGGGTACGTCAACAACGTGAAAGATTAATTGATACGTTTGACTAATCATCCTAATGATTGCGGGAGCATTCCAGCTTCAATTCAGGGAGCGACGATGTACGATGATGACAAGTACCCCAGAATGCCAACGGGGGTGGAATTAGCTTGATTTCCAAAGCTCTGGTAGAGCCTCCCTTGCAGCAGCTTTAAGTACCCAATTCAATTGTATTGCGAATTACAATTGCTGGGGGTGCAATTCTGAGGTGACATTACTCCACTGGGTGTATCTCAAATCTGCAATCTACTCAAAGAGTCTACATTTTCCTACTACAGAAACTTTTAAAGTACATATTGGATGCAACATATCAAAAATGGTATGGTAACAAAAATTAGATATAATGTAGACTTGGCAAACTAGATGAACTTTCTTCATTGACTTTTCTTTTAGGAACTAACAACAAATTATCTTAAAGGAGCAAATTGTGAAGAGTTTTTGCCAATTGCTGATACCTGAAACGACTCAAATTCCTCTTCTTGTAGATGGATTCAATAAGGCAAGAAGAAGACTTGTTAGACCCTTAAAAAGCATCGAATTGCCATAAAAACGCTTCCATCGACTCCGAACCATTGGAGTACAATTTGGCATTTGCAATGCAGTGTCAGAGGCGCCCTTTGAAAGACAAAACGCGTGCACGCTCGACGTACGCGCGCACACAAATGGCTCTAGATCCTAGCGCGCGCAGCAGGCGAGTGCAAATAGCAGGCGAATAAGTAAGTGAACTCTTCGCAAACTCGCACAACTCGTGTTAGTGATCAATAAGACGCGTCTCGATGTCTGCGTTGTCTGCACCACGGCAGCGCAACACAACACAAGAGGAAGCACCAGCGGCAGGACAAAATACGCACACATATTCGCAGCGCGTATCATATCGGATCTCTGGATGGTCGTATGTGCCGTGTGTGCACTTCACCTCGACGTCGACGTCGTCGTCGTCGGATGCTAAATTTAATTATAACGCACTTGCTGCTCGTCGCGTCTGCCTGCACGCTCCTCCGCTCGCCCCGCAGACGACGACGACGACGATCGCAAATCATCAACAACCACCCGCTTCTTGTGCGCCTCCTTCTTCAGCGGCGTTTCACCACTTGCTTCTCGATTCGACGCGATCTTCGCTCGCATTCTATGCTCTGATTGCCGCACAATCAAACGCACATCTTTATGACTTGTTAGCGCGGCGACGCAGACGCAATTTCTTTTGCCGCGTCGCCGTTTTTCTTCGTGTGTGCACTTTTACTTTTATTTCCTTCCGCCCCTCGAGCGCGCAGACATCCATCTACTTTATTTACGCTTGATTCTTGATGATTCGAGTTTTTCTCAGGATGCGCTAGTTTTTCTCTTTGCTGTTTACATGCGGCAGTCTATTTCGTCGTTATTATTTTACAATTTGCGTTCTTTTTTCTTAATTAATAGCTTCTCTGAAGATGACTTTATGTTCACTTTCGGTCTCATGTTTTCTAATTAAATATTTCAATCAGATACAAGATTCTTGTGAGTGTAAATCAAAAAATTGTTAAACTTTATTTTTCAATAACATAGACATAGTAGTGACATCCTTTAGCAAGTTCAGAGATCAAAAATATAAACAAATTCGAGAAAACAACAAGTAAGAGATAACAAAAATGCAACGTTATAAAAACTTACCAGCAAAAATATGATGTAAATTCGATTCATTGTAAAGTTGTCTGTCTTTTGAGCCCACAAGAAATGTTTCCACTGAAGATCTCCAATTACACTTTTACACTAAAACTTTTTTCTTGAAACGAAGTTCTTGTCGAACGCGTCGAAAAACTTCAAAAACTTCGAAAAACACTTATGATACGATTGTAATTAATATTATTGAAACGCATTGATTGGCAGTGATCGTTGACGATGGAATGGCAGAACGAACAATCCGCTCGAATTCTTGTTATCGCGAGATAACGACCGAAACGGAGCGCTCGATGATGATGGACGCGCGAACGTGTTCAGAAGCGAACTGCCGCTCTTCAACGACGCGGTCTGATGTTTATGCCCGATGCCGGGGCCCACAAGAGTGCGCGCGATAGGAGAGATATCAAACGCGCGCGGTTGATTCCCGAGGAGGCGAAGAAGTCCCCCGAAAGCGGCGCACGCTCATCATCCATCCATCATCAACAGAGGTATGAAATTTCAACTTGTAGAAACAAGCCACTCATTTTTTTTTATCTTCAGATCAACACTGACCAATAGGTCTAAATCTGCGAAAATCGTGCCAGAATGCCGATTGTTGGAATCGGTGCAAGTTGCACTGTGCAACGTGCATGAATGCGACTTCGATGTTGGGGGCGGCTGTGGATGTCGACTGGGGGCGGCGAAGAGGAAAGAGAGACGTGTGCGTCGTTGTCAACGAGACAAAACGGCACGTGACACGTCTCGTAGGCTTGCAGCAATTCCACTTGCAGATTGCTGCCGCTGCTGTTGGTGCAAACACTCAAAATCAATCGATCGATGCCGGATGCGATGGATGTCGTCCCGATGATGATGATGGTGCTGACTGCCGCCAAAAACGACGTCGAGGATTACGCCAATGGCGGGCAAAATATTTGCTATTTGATGGTAAAATGTTTGGACATTTCAATGAAGTTTTCAAGATTGTAAGAGGAAAATCTGAAGTCCTGTAATGTCTATTGAAAGATGGCTTTTTGTGATAATCACGTTATGAATTTTGTTCAGATTTATTAACGTTAATTTTNGGACGTTTCAATGAAGTTTTCAAGATTGTAAGAGGAAAATCTGAAGTCCTGTAATGTCTATTGAAAGATGGCTTTTTGTGATAATCACGTTATGAATTTTGTTCAGATTTATTAACGTTCATTTTTTTACTATATAATATTTTGAGGCAAATTGGGGATTTTGCGTTTTTTTGCGTTTTTGGTCGCACAAAATTTCAGTTTTTAGACTTTAATATCTTAAAAACTACTTATTCAAATAGTTCAAACTAAACTGCAATTTATAGTCAATTAAATTCTCTTTCATATCGTAGAAAATAATATAAAACTACCTTATTTGAAATATCAATTTTCTGCCCTTAAAAAGAAAATTTCTTTCTCAGATTTTAAACGTGATTATTATTGAAAATGCAAAAAGTTACACTTTCCCTGAAAGTAAACCTCCAGGATTTTATCAGTGGAATACATCCCATCCTGCGTTCTAATCCACTTCCAGGCACCCAAAGATGGCCCACGCCGAAGAAGGAGGCGCATTGAAGCAAGCATCCGATAAAATATCGCTTATGGCCGAACGGAATGCGACGTAAAGTGGATGGCGCTTAGAGTTCGGTCGGCGGCGGAAATTGTCTGGACTTACGGATGGCTAAATAAGCTCTCGCCTTCTTTCTGGATGCCGCCGCACGCGCTTGCCGCCTCTCCCGAAAAGGACCGGGAGCGGGGTGCTTACGGCAACAATTGACTGCCGTCGACTGCAGGCACTCCCGCATCCCGAACCGGGAACGAGGGAGGCAGCTACACATATTGTGAAACTTTCCATGAACACATACAAAGTGTTTCTTAAATAATTTTTGTATTCCTGCTGATTATGAGTCGTTAAATAACTTCCCTGGATAATTTCATGTTAGTGTTTAATTTGAGAGAAAATTGGGAAAGTTGAAATTTTATAGAAATGGGGGGAATTTTAGAGAGGGATTTTGTGAGTGGAGATTTAAGTGGTAGGTAAGGAAATGCTGGAAATCGGTTGGAAAAAGGGGGAAATGGAAGTCTATTGTATGCTTCCCAACAATATTTCGATATAGTTGGTTCCAACCCCGAAAATCGGAGGTTCTAAGGGGGGAAATTCAATTAGCTCGTTCAGTTGATGCTTAAGATATAAAATTTCTTGAAAATTCGTATATGAAAATATCATGTCATGCATAATATATTTCAAAAATTATTGGATTTATTCCAGGACTATAAAATTTTATGATTATCAATTATTAATTAAATTAAATTTATTTGTTGGTGCAAAAAGCGATGATAAAATTGCAAAGTTTGATGATCCCTTTAGGATAATTTATAGCAAGGATATTTAAATCACTTTCTGGATTGTTTTTCCGAGGTGAATTCTTCGTCTACTTTTTGTGTTCTTTTCGCATGGTTGTAGAATCTTGTTACGTGGATGAAGTTAATTCGCCATTAGGTATTTAAAGATGATTTATTATTTTGCATTTCCGGCTCATTCTACGAGCCTATAAACCGTGCCTCGAGCCATATTTTAGTGCAAAACGCCGAAGAATTTTATGAAAATCTGCAATTTGTCTTTATTTGCGTCAGGATATTTCTTTATCATATTATTGGATTTGAAAATGCAGCAACAGTCATAAATTATATGCGATTTTCGTTAATCCATTTTCTCAGGTTGGTTACAAAACGAAGAAGAATTTTTTGAACATAATTTTGTTCAAGAAATTCGTCAAAAAATGCCCCAAAATATTTCCCAAGAATTGGATATTAAATTTTAATTGTAATGGTAAAAATTGCTGTTTATATTCATCATAAAATTTGATTCAATGACAAACAAAATAGGAAAAAAAGAAAAGAAGGGAAAAAGTTGAAATTAAACTGGAATTTTTATTGGTTAAAGTGAAATTATAAACTTCTAGAGATTCACAAAATAAAAATGAGAGAGATATTGTTCTTAACTTTTGAAAACAATAAAATTGTTATAACTTTTTTTTGGTGGTAACTTGAAGGTTGGTAATTGAAAGCATGAACTTTCATAAAACTTAATTGAAAACTTTGAAGGCTTTCCCTTTAACGCATGACAATCCGGCATGAAATTAATCAAATTTGGCGAAAATTAGCGTCGAGCAATTAATTTATAGCAAACGAGCGTTTGATGAGCGCAACAGATGCTCGAGCGTGCACTTCGCCATCAACTTTCGAGCTCGTGCTGCGTTCGGCCACTTCTTCGTCGTGTGTGCCATTACTTATTGTCTGCACAACACATCCAGAGTGTTCCACTAAACTCGCCCATTCCTCCAGGTGCCACCAGAGCCGAAAGCGCAGGAAACTAATTTGCATTCTCGTGCCCTCAGTCTTCCTCCTCGGTCTGCGATGTCAGTCGCGTCTCAAGCCACTCATATATAAGTTTCGGATAATGTGGAGAATGTGACTTGAAGTTTTGCGCAGGTTTTGTGCAATAATTTCCCCAGCACTGACAACCAACAACGGCAACTACACACAAATGTTGTTGTTGTTGCTGTTGTCGAGTAAAGTAACTGCAAACTGCGAACTTGTCTGATGATGGCACCAGCCAACTCTTCAGTTGGAAGTTGGTGTGCAAAGTGCAAAATGGCTCCGCTGGCAACTCTCTCGTGCTTTTTGCAACTTTTTGCCTCTCGTCTATTCAAGGCTACAACGAAAACAGTTATCTGCAAGATAGACAAGTTGCATGTCTTCCTATGGGAGACATTAGGGAAAAATGCAAATTACCTGTAGAGTCGAGTGATTGTCAGTCAGGCACTTGGCAGGATTTAAATTAATATTCGCGTTTTTGCATGTTTGCTTGTCAAAGTTTTCATTTATCCAATAAGGAAGACTTGGACTCATTGCAAAATACTTTTCCAATATGCATTGCCTCGTTTTTCTTATTTCGCATCAAGAAAGATGTCTTCTATTCAATTATTGTTTAATTTCCGTAAATGCGGACGTAATTTCCTTCGGCAATAAAACGACGATTGTCAGTTCGCTTCTGGGCTGGACGAAATTGCGAAAATAAATGCACTTTTTGCGCCCCTTTCGTTAGGACCTTCGTTCAGCCATGTGACAGACAAAACGGTTACTCACTCCCGGGGATATTCTCGGACATAAATTGAGGGAATCGCCGCAACAGGACGTCACTTTCGTTCCGAATCGTATTTATTTCTTTTTGCCATAAAAAGCCCACAAAGTCTTATGGCAGGACGAAAACAAACCAGGCGCAACACACAACCGGAAAAACGGTTTAGATGGAATGGGTTTACGTTTTCTTGCGCCTGAAA
>JARJDZ010007933.1:0-34486 GCA_030264555.1 Aleochara sp. GC000083
TGATTCAAAATACAAATGATTCATATGATATAAAAATAACTGGATCATTGGTATACAATTAGATTGAATCATCCAAATCTAATTCAAATTCAATTCAATTCTCGATGAGCACATGCACCACAAACAAAATGCATTTTATAACATTGCATTCCATCGATGCATACACGCAGCATTATTTCTGTGCTCGGCTTGCGAAATTTTTGAATGAAATCTGCCAAATAGTTTTCTTTGGCCGCACACAAATCGCGGATGATTAACACCGATGATGATGATGTTGCTTCTGCGCGTGCGGCTCCTTCTTTTCTTTTCTCTACTTTTACGTACGCAAACAGCATTGCTCGTCGATTCGCAATCGACACGTATGCGCCATTTGATTGTGCATCAAATTGCCAAACAACTCAATCACGAGCAATGATGATGATGATGATGTTGATGATGTGTGCTTGAAGCATCTCTGTCGATGCACCAAACGCGAATGATGCCAAAAATGCAAAGAACCAATCGTACGTAAATTTAGACGTGCATTCATTCGAAACTATGCGAATTATCTTTCAGTGTGTTTATTTGCACATTTCGATTTAATTCTATTGATTGCCATATTTTTCTCACGCGCAATTCGCTGATTATGTAAATAATGATGATGCTTGCACTCATCAAATGGTGCATGACTGGATTACTTGTGCTTTGCATATTTCTGATTCGCAATCGGTCTATTTGCGGAAGTTTAATAATATTCGATTTTCGATTTGTTGGTAAATTCGCATGCCAAAGGCGATCACATGGAAATTGGGGTATTTTAATGTTGTTTACAAGTTTAAAATATGTTGTTTGAATATTTTCCAATTTTCTAATTTCTAGTTTCAAATCATAGTTTTAAACAATTTCGATCATTTACGTTAATTAACCAACTTTAAAACTGAAAATAAATAATATAATAAATTAATACAATAAATTTTTCTCTAATATATTAAAACTAGGGAAATATTTTGAGTCATAAATCAAATAATTTCAAATCTAGGTTTCACTATAATAATTTGCATAATATAAATTAAAAGATCATCCAATTTATAAGATTTTTAGCACATGATTTAATAGTCTAATTAAGCTTGATAACAATCATTTCATAATAAATAGTTTATATTGTTCTTATCAAGGAAACATTCTTTAGATTAGCGGATAATTGTTAGTAATTTAATTGATGAATTATTTATCACAATGCTATTCAAATAAGCAATTTAGAATCCAAAACTTCATCAAAAACTGAAATTTCACAATAAAATAGGAAATTTTTGGATGAAATATTGCATAGAAAATAAAAAAAAAGTTAATTGAGATTAATGACAACAAACAATTAGAAATTGCAAATCCAAAATATTAATTGTTAAAAGTTAATTTTTATATATTTTCAAATGTTGTTATGGGGCTATTTAAAGAAAACGAAGACAAACAGCTGAAAATTATAAATTTTCATCGTGTAGTTTGTTACTGGAAATGTAAAAGTCAATTTTTTAAAGTTTTTAGTGACTAAATCATAAGTTAAACAATTAAGAGTTATCAATGTCAATGTCAATGCTTTTAGAAAATTCTATCCTTTACAATCAATTGAATTTTCCAATTTTGGAAATATCAACAATAAAACAAAAAAATAATTAATTTTCTTAGTATCAAATCCTCAGTAATAACAAAACAACAACAACAAAATAGGAACTTTAGAATAATAGTAAGAAAAATTGCATGCATAGTAAACATTCAAACTTCTTTAAATTTCTCAAAAATTCCTAAAATATTGATAGATTATTTAAGAATTTCCACCTTTACTAAAAGATAACGAAAAGTTAAGATTTTTATTGACTAATTTAAACAAAACGAACACAAACAGGTAAAAATTATAAATTTTCACAGTGTTCAATTTTACTAAATGTAAAATCCAATTTTTAAGTTTTTAGTGAATAACATAAGTTAAACAATCAATAGTTGTCAATGTTACTTTTAGAAAATTCTATCCTTTAGAATCATTTGAATTTTTCAACAAAATTGTAATTTTTTTGCTATGCAATCTTCATTAATAACAAAACAACTTATAACATAATACCAACTTTAGAATAATAGTAAGAAGAATTGCATATACATATAATTTTCTTACAATTCGCAGAAATTTTCCATTTTCCACGTAAATACGGAATAAATAAACAAATTCAAGCAAGTGCTCTTGCTGCCTTGTAATTTGCAAACTTCTCGAGAGCGTTTTCATGTTATTGTTGGCAAAATATTCGCCAGCTTTCGGCATCATCGTATCGCATGGCATTGAAACCGAACCAGTGAGAGATGGTTATCTATCGTAATAATAGAAAGGAAATGTTACAAGTTCTCGTCGTGTATGTATGTTATAATTGCTAAGAGAGAAGCTTCAGTTTTATGCAAACGAAAATCTGCGAACGAAAATAAATTTGTGCCAATGAAATTTTTGCTCGACAATATTCCACTAATCGTAAGAGATGAAGGATAACAAGGATAACAGATATATAATCAAAATTCAATATTGTTATTGGATACCTTAGAAGGTTTTTTCTTAAGAAAATTAATTTTAACGTAATTTTTTGCATGTATTTTGGCCAAAGAGTTTTTGTTTGGCGTTTTTTTTTGTTGGATGATTTTTGAATGAAGAAAGAAGGAGAGCACGAAACCAAACCGTCTGAGGTGTTATCTCTTATTTCATTGTTCTGCCAAAATGACAAAATTAAACCAACAGACCGTAGATCCCGATTCGCGATTCGCGCGCTCACTTCCCCTCGAATATACCCGCACGTTTCGCACTGGATTTTTTAATTTCGCATTTATTTCGTGTTTATTTGGCCGTGATACGGGAAGGAACACAACATACACGCCAAATCGAACGGCGGCAGGATGTTGCAAAATTTTCGCTAAAATTCGGCACGAAAACGATGAGCGAATGTGTGTGTCTGTTGCTGCTGCAATGAATGCGCTGAATGAAATGCGTTGAATATTCAGATTTTTGTATTCTTGTGTTTTGTTGAGTCATCATTACCATTACGCTTGAAGAGTGCGAAATTTAAAATGCGATTTTAATCAGCAAACCAGCAAAGTGAATACGATTTCAAGAACAAACAAACAGTTGCAGATGCAAAGAACGTAAAACAAGTCCAAATTCGTTTCGAACTACAGACAGACGTCTAATAATGATGATGATGATGATGATACAGATGAGCAGCTTGCGCATGCGCACAACGTGAAATACTTGCAGACTGCTTGGCGTTCAATACTCGTAGCTGAGACTTCTTTGGTGAGTTTTGTCACGATGCGCACATGATGATGCCAAAGACAGAAGAAATGTGTTCATCTCATTGCATCCCATTTGTTTGTCGTTGTTGCTACTGCTGCTCGTT
This sequence comes from Aleochara sp. GC000083, assembly GCA_030264555.1. Lineage (NCBI taxonomy): Eukaryota > Metazoa > Arthropoda > Insecta > Coleoptera > Staphylinidae > Aleochara > Aleochara sp. GC000083. The sequence goes on from JARJDZ010007933.1 coordinate 3,405, forward strand.
TTGGTGGTCGCATTTCATGCGTCGCGTTGCAGCAGTTAATTAATCGTTAATTAATCAATCATTAAGACGACTCGTCTCGGTCGCATATGCGCATGCGTGACTGACGCTGACGTTGGTCGAGCAGTGGCCAACAATAACAACAACAACAGCAATGGAAAAAGAAGTAGATGTGATGATGATGGCATGAAAGCGTCGAGACGAAATCTTAATTGTACTACGTTTTTTTGCAAGTTTATTAATAATTATTTGTATGCGAATGTGGTGCGATATGAGGAGAGTGCGGTATGAGATTTGGTTTATTTCGCGCAAGAAGGAAAATGAAAACAAAAAAAAAATAGAGTGTTGGTCGATGCAATCATTTATGTTGGATCATCTTTAAGCCGGGATGCGTCCCGTTTTCGGTTCGGGAAGAGATGGGAGCACAGATGGTCGCCTTCAAATTTCACGCATGCGCAAAATGATTTTCATCCTTGCGTGTCTTTAAATGTATACTTGATTGCATTTCATTCTATATTTTATTTCCTACAATTCTCAGAGTAATTCAGGGGTGCAAAATGCAATTATTATTTGTAAATTGTAATTAAGCAAATGTAATTTAGATTTTTACATGCAATTCAGTTTGCAACAATTGCAATTCAGATATGGTAAAATTAATTGTAAAAGCATAAGTTTAACATAAATGAAACATTAAAATTCAGAAGAGTTACAATAAATTCAAACTTAATGAAATTTTAAGGATCAAAACTAAGAAATCAATAAACTACAAGGATATCAAAATGTTGTTGATTTTATAGAAATTTTTGGTCCCATCGATCAAATTTTTCTTGTTTTTTTGTTAATGTTAAACATTTGTATTTTTCCAAAAATACTACAAATTATCAAACGCAAGGAAATTCAATCGATAAAATTAGGAAATTGATTAACTCCAAGGATATCAAAATGTTGTTAATTTCGTATGATAAATTTTTAATCCCAAATTATTCCAATTTTTTTTCTGTAAATTTTTGAAACTAAAATATTTTTTCTAAATAAAAATCAATTGCAAAAAACTTATAAGATTATAAATTTAAGGAAATTTTTAGAAACAAATCTAGAAAATAAATCAAAACTAATCATTTTCAATTTTTGTAATTCTTGTTGCAAGTTTTAAGTATTCCCAATTAAATGAATGAAAATGCAATCAGAATTTTTTTGGTCAACATTTGACGACGTTGCAATACAAAAAGAATTGTAACTTTGTATACCGATAAGAAAATTTCAGTGTAAGGAAAACGTTGGAGCGCTAAAATTGAATGCCTAAATTTGTCTAAAACCACGAAAATAACACGAAGCAGCGAGCACGACGAACGGCAGTCAAAACAAACCGATTTACTGATCCACAGCCAATTAATTGTTGCATTTATTTTGATTTTGCGTTTTGCCACCTTTGCATGCAACACATATACAAACACTCACACACATACACATACACAGAAAGACCACGAGTTCCTACAGGAACAGCACGGATAATTTATAAACGAAGCCCCAAATCTTTACGAAAAATTAAGCAACCAATTCAACCATTCAACGATGCTTCAATTTAGCAGTTCATTCACATAATTTCGCCCATTTGTCGTTTTGCACTTACTTGGTCGATCAGCAACCAAATTTACATGTGTGATCCTGTCCGCCGCCATTATGGAACCTAGACATGGACGACAATGTCATCATACTTTTTTTCCAACCGCCTTTCTGGGTCTCTTAGTTGCAAATGCACGTGACCCCAATCTATACCAACCTCATTGTCCTCATGAATACGTATTAATTGTAGAGGCCGCCATCGTCGCCGTCGCCATCATCGTCGTCGTTGCATATGGTCATCATTCGCCGGCGTCTTTTTTCATTTCGCCGGCTGCGCGTTCCGTTTGTTTGTAGGTCTGTTTCGTTTTGCCCATTTTTTTTTTTGGTTTTTCGTCTCTCTTCGTTTTCTTTTTTCGCGTATGCGTACGTACAATCGTGCCGCACGACGAGACGATGATGGCGGCTGCCCAGCACGGGTAGGATCCGATCGATCGATGGATCGATGGGATGCATTTTCGGAATCAGACTGATCGAAAAAACATCATGCATTACGGTATCTCTTCGTATTCGTGCGTTTGCGTGGATCGCGGCTTTTTTCACATTTCTTTTTTTTTGTTTTTTGGTTTTCATCATTCGTTGGTTCGTTCGTTGGTTGTTTTTTCTTGAGCGCGAGAAGAAAGCGCACGCGTGCATAATATATGATGGGTCAAATGAATGCGTGTGGTTATCCTTCGTCGGCGACGATGGTGGCGGTGGTGATGGTGGTGGTGGTGGACAGTGCGCATGCGTAGCGTTCTTAACATGGTGTCTGCTTGCGGGTGCGCGCACGTTTGTTTTTTGCGCCTTCTTTGGAGAAGCGTCCGGCATTCCTTGCGACCGTCGCGGTCGTCGACGACTTCCTAATTGAGATTTCGTCGGCGTCCACGGAGGAGAGGCATCGTGTGTGTTTCGGCTTCGTCGGGGGTGAGGCTAACGAATTCAACGAATTTCTGTCATGCTTACAATGCGTGAAGCGTGCGCCGTTGCGCCAGCGCGCAATGCGTGCAAAAAATCGCCGAAATCTTTGTGCGGTCATTTTCTCGACTCGGGAGGCGCATGCGCGGAATTTTATACCTCTTACCAATACCAATTTCTTGACATTTATCCATGGAAGTCAACATTTTCTATTGTATTTTGAAAATTTTCCTAGGAAGTTTTTAGGACTCATATTTAAGATTTATCCTTCTAGAAAATTCTAGAACTTTAAAGTCCACCATTCTATTATTTAAGAAATATTTGAGAGTGTTACAAATACATTTTCGAAAATTTTAGAAAAGTTAAAGCCATTTTTCTGGTCTAAGTGTATTTTTGTAGGATAAGATCCCAAAAATCAACCACTCTTCTGGATAATAGTTGGCAAAACCTCAACTCTTCCACCAAAAGAAGTATTTTTCGAAATTGGTTTTGAAAATTTACATAGAGAGGATTTAAGATTCATGTTTAAGATGTATCCTTCTAGAAAGTTCTAGAAATTTAAGTTTCAGTATGCTATCTGGGATAAATTCAGAGTTTGGTACAAATATATTTTCAGAATTATTAGAAAAATTAGTATTTGCATATATGTAAAGCCTATTTTTCAGTGTGGCTAGGTAGGATAAGGTCCCAAAAACCATTTTTCTAGCTCTTGATTAGCAAAACTTCTATTCACCACTAACCTTACTTAACTTAAACCTAACCTAGTACAACTTAAGTCAAGCTTGACCGAAGATCCTTATAATCTTACTTGACTAATGTAGGCTAATCTATAATCTAAGAAATTGATAGATTCATAATGACCAAAAAGAAACCAGACCTTATTCTGTCAAAAATACCAATTGGGACCAAATAATCTTCAGAGGGTCTTAAGCCAATACATGTTACTCTATCTTCAGAAGTCCCAACAAGCATCGACAAGGTTGTTTACTAATGTCTTTGGTGTTCTTTATGCGTGATGAATTACAAACACTAGAATTCCACCGACAACACCAACAACACCAACATCAACAACATCAACAACATCAACAACAACAAACGCTTCAGACACACTTGGGCCCATTGCTTGCTGCGATTCTTTCTCATGGGACTCTCATGTATATGTGTAGCAAGATGGATTCGTTTGTTTGTTTTCGCATGGCAGACGTTTCGGCCTTTCGACGTCGTCGTCGTCGTCATCGTCATCGTCTCTCTTGATAATTCGATCTACCGCGCTTGAGACGGTTTCCCATAGCGTCTCCTCACCGTGCCCATTCCATTTCGCACTTGATGGTCTCTTGTAAGCCGATGCCACTACATTCGCAGCCGACTCGACAACAATCGCATGCATGCATTTGTGATACACAAAATACTTCTTATTTGTTGTTGGTCACTGTTGGTTGTTGGTCACTGTTGGGACCATGGAGGACCACCCGAAGACGACGACTGACTGCCCCCGTTGTAGTATAGTACAACTTCATTTTGAGCGTAGAATTACGTTTACGCGTCGTACGTGGAATCGCACGCCTTTTGCTGTCGCTAATTTTTCATCTCTCAATTTACGCCATGTGTAAATTAGCGCACCCAAGTTTCGGGTCTCTGGTCTCGTTTGGTTAAAGCTTATAAGTTTTGGGGACCGATGTCCTGATGACATGTTGTTAGTAGACGTAGACGAACGTGTGCGAACGAGTCTGCGATATTTATAAAATGTTGGAAATATCCAATTAATATATGTACGGAAAGAGAGTTGTCTATACAGGGTGTTGGATATTTTCGTCTGGTTGGTTGGTCGTTGGTTGTCTGGCTGGCTAGCAGACGGAAATTTTCCGATGTGTTTCATCACTTTCCCTCATTGATGATTCATTTCAAGCGTTCGTTGGAACCAGCCAATATTTCATATTTTAATGTGTGCCAAAAGTTGAACGAAATTTTGATCTAATATTTATTACCTAATTCTATGATGTGGAAATGTGATGTTTGAATATTTCAAAGTCTCTGAACTTTTTATGTTATTGCTACCGAAATTTTTGAAATTGAATTTTGATGTAAAATTTGTGTGATATATATTGGTTATTAATTTTAAAATTTGTTCATTTTTTAATTTCAAAACAAATTTCATTATTAGGGCAAAATTTCTAGTATTTATCCCAAGCTTCAAATGATTTTCAGTCTGAATCCTTAAAATCGTTAGAATCCTGAAGTTGTTTTACTAGAAAATTGAAGTTGTTTATTTCTTTATGTCCTCAAGCATGATTTTGGGTCTAGAAAACCAATTGCAGAATTTATTCGTAATCAAATTGTTGAAAATTCAATGGCATAGATCTAAATTTTTAATGATAAATGCTAAAAATATTTCATTGACATGTCGATATGTGATTCTTTTCAAAGTTGTATCCGGTCTCGATGTCATTTCAAAATTTCCCCGTAATCTTTCAATTTGGTTGGTATCTGCCAAAGAAACATGTCAAAATTACATATCATTGAAGGATTTACAGAAGTATCTTCTGAAGATTTTTTTCTCCAGATGTGTATATTGTTAATTTCAATCAAAACTAAAATTATATGTTAAAATCCTTCCCTAGAAGTCGAAAATTTATTTATGTTTTCTGAGAATTTTAAAATCTAAATGCTGGATACTTTTCAAATATCAAATTTTAAAGAAAGTTTTATTCTAAAAAAATCCGGTTTACTAGCTTGGTAAAAATTTAATACAATACAAAATTGAATTTATATGATGTTTTTTGTGCTATCAATAAACAATAATAAGTAACTCCAAATTGGATTGCAAAATGAAGAAACTAGTTTTTGTTGTCCATAAACAATAATAAACTACTTAGAAACTTTGAAACTACATCGAATCTTTCGGATTTGCAAAATGAAGAAATTTGCAATTAATCCAACAACTTCAATTCCAATTGTCTCGTTGACATTGACTCTATCTATCATCATTATTATAACGAAATTGAATGGCCATCATTGTCCTATTTTCGCGTGTGATAACACACAAACGAGAGCCGGAATGCAATCATAAACAAATTGTCACATTCCATGCGCATTACACTCAACAGCTCAGCTCTCGCTTGCATTCGTTTGTCCCAAGCAAATCGCGATAATTGTCGCACGTCGTCGTTCATTCAATGTGCGAATTTGCATAACATCCAGACGACGACGACGATGAAGAAACGGACGACATGGAGGATAAAAAAGTTGGTCGTCGAGCGCTCGCAATTTTTCACTCGATTATCGCGCGTCGACAGCGATGGTGGCGAACGCGTTTATGAAATATAGTGTCATTCACATTCGGTGTATTTTGAGAGCGTCGGCGGCGGCGGCGGCGGCGGCTGTGGCGACGGCGCAGAAATCACCTGAATGCATAACGAAAGTGTCGCGACGCTGCGCAGAACTTCGTCGTCGTAAATGGGACATAGAGAGAGGTCAAAGTAAGGCGACCGTCCGAATAGGCGGTTGGTCGTCGTTGGGATGGATGTGTTTGACTTTTTGGACGGAAACATTAGGATGTATAAAACCATCTCTAAGCGGAAGAGATATATGTCTATCTGTTTGATATAAGAAATCAAAGAAGTAAATTTCGACCATATTTTAGGCTTATTGAGAGAACACATTTTTTGCAACACATCAAATTTGCGATATATGAAAATACATAGACCAAAATTGTAGATTAAATCCTTTTTTGAATTTGAAATTAATTTGATTGTTGTTAGTTAGAAATGGCCAGTTTTTTTAACATAACAAATTTACATGAGATAAATCCAGTTTGGATTTATTTACAAGTGTAAATCCTGTTTCTAATGCTGGTTACATTCAATTCAATCAAAAAAGTTGTAAATTTTCCAACAAATTTCCCTTCAAATTGTTTTTATTAAGTCTAAGTCCATGGAGTCTATTTCAAAATTGGTACTTTCTAACGTATCTCTAGAAATCTTCAAAGAACAACCAGGAAGGACTTTGCTAAAAAAAATTCCCTAGAAAAAAAAAGAAATGAATAAGAAGTACAGAATAAGAACCTTTTTTAGAATGAATTAAAAATTACTTGTTTCAAATTAAATTTACATATTTAGTTTTTGGGCAGCTTCTTGTCTCCTGAAAATTAATGTAAAATTGATTACCTATTCATGAAAATAGATTAATAATTTGAATTTAGACGTTATTCTAATTTCAAAGAAAATTCTTAATTTTCTTCCAAAAGTTTTATTGATAAAACAAGCACTATTTTGACTTAAAATTATGTTTTTGTTATATTTAGGTTTTTTTGTCATTTTGTGAGTTATGTCTATCAAAAGTTTTCTATTAACAGAGGAATAGAAAAATTGACGATTCTCTTGACATTCATCTAAATAATTTTAAATTAACTTCTGTTCAAATTAGGAAAGAAAATTCTTTGAAAATTGGAAGCCATTCAATTATTTTTTAAGGCAGGATTAAATTTCATTTAACATCAAAAATACTTAAATTTTTAATTCTTTTTTTTTTAGTTTCAAATTACCAAGTCGAATTCATTCGAACACACTTTTAATTTTGTTCAAATTGACTTTAATGAACGAAAAAGTTTCTTCAATATTCAAGAAAAAAATTGCAATAAATATAAATCTATGAACATGTTTGTTGTATATTATAAAATATTGTTTCTAATTAGATTTTCTTTTTCTTTTCAGAGTGTAGTGTAGTGACTTCATTCATCAGTGATTTCAACTTGGATCTTCATTTAGGCAGAAAACATAAGGTAGGATTCCTTTGAATTATTTTATAATCTTTGATTATTATTGTTCTACATTTGTTGGTACTTTTATATTTGGGTACAAATTTGATCGAAATTAAGGAGGTTTACACAATGGAATGAAAATGAAATGTGAGGAAAAAAATTAGATTCAATTTGGGTGAATTAGGAAATATTTCATTATTCAGAATTCCATTTTTATAGAACTGGATATTTTACGAATTTAATTTTCTGCTAATATATCCTGAATTTGGCGACAAGTGAAGCCGGAAATATGTGGAAAAACACTTTCTACTAATTTTTGAATTATTGCCAAAGTGATCATTAATCACATTTTTTAATTTCCCGATAAGGAAAGTAATATTTTTCACTATGGAATTTTCATATTTGATTCTTCACATATTCTTATCCATTATCTATTTCATACTTTTATCTTTCATAACACTGATTTTTCAATTAAATCTTCTTTCAATATTTAAATTTTTATCTAGAAAATTTACAAAAGGTTACAGAATAAAGGGCATACTTTATTTTCAAAAATCTTCTATAAGGAAAAAAAATCGGAGTTGCAAAATCGTCTAGATTTTAATAGACATCTTTATCTACTAAAGTTTCGTTGAATGACAGAAATTGGAAGACAATAACGAGCCTGCACAACTCGCCGCAAACTAGGTATTGAAACTATTTGCTATTCTTGCACAAAATAAAATTACTTCATTTGGAAACCGTCTGTGACTGCAAAATATGCGAAAAATCCAATCGGTGCACAAAACGTCTAGTAACAGCGAGCGCACTTTCTCAGCACCAACAAACCAACAACAAGAAAGAATCGCGCATCTCGACGTCGACTTCATCTTCATCTTCATCTTCATCGTCGACGTCGTCGTCGTCGTCGGCGGCGGCGTCCAACGAGGACGTTTCTCTAGCAAAAGTGGCGCGCTTCGAATTTTCCATTAGTGCCGTACGCGATCTATTTTCGGCGTCCCGCGCGTCTAAGACTTGGTTAGCTTTATAGGAAGGCTTCGTCTCTTTTTCCTATTCTTCTATAATTACCATGTCCATGAAGCGTACACTCGCACGCTTACCAACACAAACCAGCAATAGCTTCTTCTTCTCCTCCATCTTCTTCGTCAAGATGATAAGGATGACGTGCCATCTCGAGTGGATGTAAAGTGGCGCTTTGGCTTATCCATACAAACACATTCACATACGATCCATATGATGCATGAGATGAGCCCCATCGAGATATCGATTTACAATAATAATCATTCGTCGAGTTGATGTGTCAATTTCTCGACTAATTTTCTTTCGCGGCGGCTGTCAACGTGCTGCCAGCCAGACACAACAACAAACGCGAAGACACTTAATGGCCGCACATCAAAAAGTTGGGGGGTAAATATTTATGCTACATGATCAATTTCGTTCAATTTGTGAGTTCGAGAAGAAACGTTCTCATAAGATGGGAACGCATAAAGTTCTCGTTTATTAGCGCTCGTAATTTATTAATTTAGTTGGTTATTAGTAACGAACATAAATATACGATGGCAAAGATGGAGCGGGGAGAGTACTTAACATTTATCTTTGTTTATATATCAGACTTTAAAATTTCCCGAAAAAAAATCTTGTTATCCTTGTTTGTTACCATTTATTCCTTGAAAATTTCTTCATTATTTTCGAATTGAATCTCGAACTCTTAGTAATTTGGTTTTTTTTAAATAATTGCAGAAAAATTTGAATTTCTATATATTCTCAGATAGATTTTTTGCAAGTTTGACTTCGATTTCAAATATTCTAAGAAATACTAGGATTTTGGTAATCTTAGGTAGTATATAAAAGAAGGGTATCTTTGAAAATCATTTACAAAATGCTTTAATCCCATTAAATTACGTAAATCTGAAATTTTAAATTTAGTAAAATTCTGTCATTATTTAACCCTTTTTGAAAAAAAATCACCTGCCAACGAATCTTACAAGACATACACAGACAAGACATGAACAGGATAATTCAGAAAATCATTTACAAAATGCTTTTTACAGCATTAAAATAATATAATTTGAATTTTTGTAATTATTAAAATTCTATCATTGTTTAATCATAATCCGTTATTATTGAAATATATGATAGGAATTTGATATTTTTTCTATAATTCATCCAAGCTTTTCTATAATTTCTCGAATACATTTTTTACAAGTTTGACTTCTAGCTATCAAATATTTCAATAAATACTTAAAATATTTTTTATTTGGTACTTATCTGTAAAATGCAAAAACAGAATAATTCAGAAATTTAAAATTGTTTCTTATCGTATTAAAATATGTTAACTAAAATTTTTGAAATTGGTGAAATTTTGTCACTATTTAATCCTTTTCGAAAATAATGAACTTGCGTGTGACTTTTGATGAAAATTAAGATAATTACCATTGAAATTCAAGATATTCTATCAATTCTCAGATAGATTTTTAAAGTTTGATTTCTCATTTTCAAATATTTCAACAAATACCTTAGATATTTCATATTTGGTAACCTTAGACATAATATAGGAGTAGGATAACCCGAAAAATCAACTGTTAGATCTTTGAAATTGATAAAATTCATGAAAAATTCATTTCGAAAAATCTACCTGTTAGAAAATCTTTCAATAAAATCTAGGACAAATACTAGGACAGCTATCCTGAAATATATCATCAATTAGCATACAATAAATCAAATGGTCCGAAAATTCCTTTCTGACACTTTTCCGGTTTATAAGAACCTTAAGACACTTGTAAACCAAAAAAATGACTCAACTAGTCTAGAAAAATATACAATTTCGTCCTGAATTTGATCGAACCCGACCAAATCGATCTATTTGTTCTCACTTGTTGCTCCATCATTATTTGTTGTTTGTTGTTGCTGTTGTTGTTGTTGTTGCTAAGCTCTCATATGGCTGTCCACCATCGAGTTACCCGGTTTTCCATTTACAGTGATTCTCTCCATATATGATATACTTGATCTTTATATTCTTATAGTGTTCTTATAGTGTGCTAACTATTCAACAGTAGCGCAGAAGCAAAAGCATGTGCATCTTGGCAACAACAACAACAACAACAACGGTAGCAACAACAACAACAACAACAGTCAACCAACTTGCAAAATAAAGAATTGCACGCAAAATGTATTCGCACTCATCGAACATGTGTACGCCAGAAGAGCAAGTGATCATCATCATCACCACCATCAGCCATGCATGCTGATCAATGTGGTGTGTACTACACACACTATGTAGTCGATACAGATAGTGCGTATAAAATAGCATCGAACAACGACAACGACGATGATGACAGCTCGGCTGGACGAACCGATGACAAAGGGCCTTGTAAGGTCGTCCACACCGTATTGAGATTGCACATTTGGTTCTGTGTCGCGTTCCATGTTTTCTTCTTCATCTTCTTCGTCTTCGTCTTCTTCTTCGTTTTTGCACACGCATATTCCCACACACCATTTTCCACAATGCGATTGTTATCGGCATGCGACTTATTAGTCATTAGGCGTGAAATTCTCACGGAAGTCGATCTCCAATGAGGTTATCTTCTTCGAGAAGGTTGTCAGTCATTTGGTACCACTGGAGTACCCAATGGTACCAATTCCTATCAAGGACTTTATGAATTTTTTTTTTAAGTACAAGAATTTGAGTTTTTGAAGGAAAAATGAGTTCTAGAAATTCTAAAATTAAAAAACAGGAAAAATGAGGAAAGGGTTGGAAAAATTTTAATAGGCGTAAAGTTAAGGTGAAATTTGAAGCGTGGAAATTGGAAATTCTAATGATGCATTGACATTTGGTGCACTTTACGTACGCGCGCGCTTGATACATCGAGATAAGCGAGTTAATTGGTTCATTGACATTTTTATTATTACCTAGAAACCTACAAATTGCACATGTGCATACAAACAGAGTGCGCTCACGAGTGATCGATCCGAGTGTGCATCATCATCATCGATCGATCCATCGATCGATCGTATCTATCGATCGCAACGTATTTTGTATTTACACCATCAATAGAATCCTCCATCGATTGAATAATATCGATCAAAAAACGAGGGTTCCGGTAGAGAAAGACCACCCGATTGTAACTTCTTCTTGGGACCAACATGATCCTCTCTGGTTGACCAACCGAAAATGTGGCCGACCACCGATGACGATGACGATGATGATGGCGGTGTTTGGGATGAAAAGCGGCGGCGGCGGTGGCGGTGGCGTGTGTATCGTCGCATTATATGCAAATTTCCGCTATAGAAATGTACACACGTTACGTACAACCTATTCGCGCGCGCGCGTTCGCGAATTCGCATATTCTGTTCGGCGTTCGCGGTGTGTGCTGAAGGAAAATGGATACAATACTCTCGTAGATGTTGGTATATGTGCATTGTGTGCGAGAGGAGATGCACGATCATCATCTGGGCCACAGGATGCGCCGACCAAGAACCAAAGAATCAAAGAACTACAAGAAGTGTGGTCGTTGGTGTTCGTTGAGGTATAGCAAGATCATGTATGCAGCAAATGCAAACAAAATGCGTGTAACACAGAGGGACAGACATGACAACACTCGAAATACGTTAAAAATTACTCTTTGTGGACACTTGGGGACAATACGCATGCGCGAGATACTTGCGCGTTCTGACAGAATGGCAGAAAACTTTATTTACGGGTATATCGATATGCAAATTCGCAGGGTTTACGTTTCTGAAGGTTTACCATTGATTTTGGATCATTTGGTTCTTGTGGTAATTGATTCTAGGGATAACCTGAAAATCTTAAGCCTCAGAATCCTTTGCTCGGAAATCTTTCTAGAAGGTTTCGAAAAGGCTGCAAATTTCATAGTTTTACTAGGATCCAAAAGTTGACAAGTTTTTAGGTTTCTTTCTGTATCTTCTTGATTCGAACTTTATTGCCAAAAAGATTGATTGGCTCAATCAAATAGACTAAGAAAACACCTTTTATTTAGGATAATTTGGAAATATTTAAAATTTTTTTGCACTATTTGCTTTATATGGAATAAGCTACTAGCAATAATTTCATACAATTTGAAAGTTTAAGGGCTTAAGATATGCAATGGAAACAAGATATTTTTACAACAAATTTCATGATCTTAAGTAAGGTAGCAAAGTTACAAAAGCTAAAAGATAAGATTCTAGAAGAGTCTCTAGAATGTTTGAAAATTCAGTAACACTAGCAATTATACAGATTTAAGGATAATATTGATTCTTTATCAGATATGATTTATTCGATTGAACCAAGAACTAATTTGGTTTATCAACCAAAAAAACACCGAAATTCCTTTCCAAACATTTGTTATTATTACCACGTTTACACCTATCATTTGTTATGTTACCCAATTTGTTGCGCTAATTAAGCACACTAAACACCCAACCTTCACGCCAGGACCGTACTCCATACAAACCGACAATTGTACGCATTCAAAAAATATTCCAATGAATCTAGAATTGTCCTCATTTAATACCATCACGTGTGCATCCTTCAGCATTTACAACACAACACACCCACAATAACGACGGACGAGGAACATTCCCATTCGAATTGATTCAACCTCATTCTTCCTCTCCACGAGGAGGCCTCATTTGTACCATAGCATCGTCTCCGAAGACAAACCCGTGGAGGCTCGACTATGTAATCTCAGCTATTACCTCAGCGTCAGGCATTCCAAATATTTATGCACAATGAATGCAGATCAAGTGATGACAACTTAACGTCTTCATTGAAAATACAACGCGTGCGTAGCAGGTATTTTTAGCTACAATACAATTAATCATAAATCCAATGATGGCGCCTATTTTTATCGATACATTTTGGTTACTTCTGGTAGGTGTCGTTCATCAAGGGGTGTTTATGCGCATGCGCAACGTACTTAACCAATGGTTTTAAACGTACTGAGTGTGTAACTATGTACAATAGTACGAACGAAGGATGAAAGAGAGAATAGAAAATGAGAACACAGAGGTGTACTCACCGAAATTGCTGCCAGTCACGTTGAGCAGGGTGCGTTCGACGTCCGCCTGGCGGCGCTTCTTCCGATAGTTGAGCACCGGCGCGCCAACTAGCGTATAGTTGTGATTGAACTGGCTGTTCAAGAAGAGGTAGTACTCCTTCGACTGTCGTATCTGCGCCTTGACGACGCCGGCATCGCCGCCGAACAGCTCCGATTCGCAGTTCATCCGGCGCGTGTCGTTCATGAACGTCAGCCGCAGGTTGTCGTCGACGACGGCGTCGTCCGGCGTCTTGAATCGGCGCAGAATCCGAAACGAGACGGAATAGTTGCGCACGCGGTTCGCGCTCATGCTCTCCGCCTTCGCCAGCACCACCGTGTTGGCGATGTACGCTTTGCGGCCAATGTCCTGCTCCTGGCAGGGTTTACCTCTTCGTCCACCACCAGGACCACCAGGACCACCGCCATTTTGATGACCAACCTGCCCTAGTGGCGGTTGATGGTGGCGCTGACGATGCATGTTATGCGCCGGCGACCGTTGCGACCGTTGCGCTACCACCGCGACGCGTGGTGGTGGCGCTGGCGTCGTCGACGACGACACGAGCGCCGCCTGCGGCATCCGCACATAGACATCGATGCGAGTCTGCGCTTGGTGGTGTGAATGGCGTATCCGATGACGTTGGCGCACGTCACGAAACCATCGTGTCCTCGTGGACTCCTTCAGCATTGCACTTGTCGTAACCGCTGCACTAGTAGCACCAATTGATGACGCCGAAGACATTAGGTCTATTGCTGCTGGTGGTTCTTGTGGCGCGCGCAACATCGTCGCGAGGGGGCGCGCGCCTCGCGTGTTATCTATGCGGAAGCCCGCACAGCAGCAACCCGAAAGCGCGAGCATCATCATCACCGGAAAGAGAAACCATAGGATAAGACATCTTTCGTGCGATAGCTTATACATTGCTTAGGCGGAGGAGCGGAGGATCACTCGGTTCGGTTCTCTCGCGAGGTTCGATCACCACCACCACCGACGACCACGACGACGACGACGACGACACTCTACTATCCGCGGGGACGGCGTGCGCAGCTGCGATGGTACTTGATGGCATGCCGCATCAACAACAGCAACAACAACAGCAGCGACGTCGGATGGCTCGACGTCATCTTCTTGGTGGGCCTCCCGAAGACCCCTACGATGATGATGGTGATGCCTTCGTTGGTACTCGTCTAAGAGGTTGTCTGGAGGACGTCTAGGAAGCGACCTCCAGGTCCATGGATGCTTTCCATTCCCACTTTGGACATTTCTGAACTTTCTGAACCACTTGTCCTTCCGGGTTCCCCGATTCTGAACCTCTTCGTTGTCTAAACGTGGGGCTTAAACCCACCAGGTAATTGATGGTTCCACCAATTGGAACCACTCCTAGGATTGGTTCTGTTCTTGTATCTCTCCTCCTGGGGTGCGGTTCCAATTTGATGACCGACCTTTTGGGTCTCTGAAGCTAATTACCACAACACTCGCGCGCGGCCCCCTTCTGACCGATTCGACTAACTACTACAACACGACCACCAACCATATACACATATCCATCCTATTTATACAAACAACAAGTTCGACGTGCCGATTCCATATATAGATCCTCTATGGATGGAGGAGAGTGCGCGCGAGTGCGCCGAGAGTCCGTGTCTTTCTGCGTGCGGAATTGAGCGCGCGGTTCGATTTGGTTGTGGTCCGAGGACACACATGCACACACACACACACGCACACAGAGGCACTGGTTCGGGAATTCGACGGGGTGTAAGTCATCCACTCGCTTAGAGACTATCCACAAGTTTGAGGGTCACTGCAACTTGAACTATCCTCTCCACGCGTTGATGATATCAATGCGTACACACCGCAGCACGATCCGATCCGGAGGACATTGTCGCACCGGTTGCCAAGCAACCAACCCTTTCGTGAAGGTTCGGCTCTGAGATGATGATGATGATGGGGCGCACGCGCACACCTCGATTCTGTGTATCCCTCTTCCTCACCCCGATTCTTTCTCACTTGTTCTTTTTCTATCGCCGCACTTGAGAAACTAGCGGGATGGATTTACGCATATGTGTGTGTGTGTGTTGGTGTGTGGTTGGTGTATAGGTGTGTAGATGTGTGTGTGTGCCGTACGTGTGTATATGATGTATGTGGGGAAAAGCGGCGGTGAGAGAGCCGTCGTCTCGTGCTGTCCTAACCGATTCGATGCTGAAGCAACACTGAATCTCTCCATGCATACAACGATAGCGCGCACTCTTTCGACGCGCAGTCATCTGGTGGTAGACGCTCGAACTAGCGAGTGCATGTGGTTGTGTGCATATGTGTGTATTATGTGGCTCGCTTATAAGTTAGTAAGTGAGTGAGTGCGCGAGGAGTTGACGGAGGTGGCAGAGGAGGTGGTGGTGGTGGCGACGACGATGGTGGCGGCGGTTCGGCTGGTCTGGATGGGTCCATGGAGGAGATGCTGTTGATGATGATGATGACCACGCCGTTCAAGGATTGCGCGCGCGGACGAAGAAAAGCTGGTTTTCGCTGGTCGTCGCGACGCCGAGCTTTTCGATTTTTCGAGGTCCACGCGCTCGTTTACTTCTTCTGCTTCTTCTTCGTCGTCTTCTTCTTCGCTATCCATGCTCTAACCGTCTAGAAAGTCACTGACCACTCGTTCAAAATGATCCTGAATTTCTTCCTCAAGGGATATTTCAATGGATTTGTATTTTTGTTAATATGAGTACCCCAAAAAATTGGAATTGCTTCTTATCAAATTAATTCCAAATTATCCAAAAATCTAAAATATGATATTTTGTGATATTCTATTTCAAGTCTAATTACATTCAAAGATTTTTTGATTCACGATTCATTAGGCATTTTAAAAAATTCAATTTTTGACCAAAGTGTCATTTTTCTGTAATAATTATTGAGTTGTTTGAATTCAGAATTTATTTCTTACCAAATTCCATCCAAAGATTGGAAAACTTGTACATAATTTGCCATATTTCTGTGTCTATTGGTTATCAATTATGATTTTTATATGAAGAATTTGAAGCTTCAAACAAATGTAATCAACAAATGGTATCATCATATCATAATGTCAAATTTTATCCTATGATTGGAAAACTTGTATAGAGTTTATAACATTTTTGAATCTCTTCGTTATTAATTATGACTTTTTCTATACGAAGAACTTAAATCAAATTCAATCAAATCAATCAAATATACTTTCTGAATTTTGTATTTCAAAAATTTTCCAAGTTAATCTCAAATCTTACAAATAGTATTTTGGATTATTTTAATTAAAATTTATTTGTTGAGATTAATGTTTTATAATAATCTCAGATTTTCCTTGATCTAAAGTAAAAGTACCACTTTTTTCATTAACATCAAATCAAATTTAAGTTTTATTACAACTTTTTTTTAGCAAAAAGTATTTACTTGAAATTAGAATCGTTTTTCTATCGGGTGAATGAAAACGTGATTCATAATTAAAATATTAATTTCTAAAATATCATTATATAAAATTTTCATAGAACCAACAATTTTTATTCTTAGAAAATAATGAAGTCTTAAAATTAATATAATACTTTCTAAGGTAGATTTTTTGGGATTTCCCAATTTATACTTTCATAATTTGTCAGCAATCATTAACTGATAGTAAAACATGTCATTAACTTGATTTTCTGATGAAGTTCTCAGGGAGTCCCCGAATCATGGAACTTGTCGAATTCATTGATGCTTAAACGCAAAACGATTAATTCAATATTGTTATACTCGTCGATGTGATATGATGTGATATTGTGATATAAGATATAAATGATAAGCAGGCGCCTGCCATGCCTGTTTCTCTATATGACAAATGCGTTATCAATCAATCGATCACACATTCGTGACTCGTATCAGCTGATAAATCTCTAATTATTTGCGTTATCTTTGCGCTGACATGATCGACAAAAAAAACGAGGAAAAATATTGGCGCCTCATCGACATTCCACTCTCAATTCAGAGCAATTTCAGTGAATTGAGGAAATTACTCATCATTCTGTGAATGATTACAAATTTGGATGTAAAATCATCAATATTCTATTATTTATAATACCTGATTAAACAGAGAATATTAAAATATCGGAAATTATTTTATTTTATTTTCAAAAAAGTTGATACGTTAATAAAAAAGGAACGTAATTTAGATTTTTAAATGTAATGAATAATATGAAAAATGAATTTCAAATCTGTGAATTTTTATTCCAGAAAATGTCACTAATTCAAAATGATATAAATGTAATTACAATTCTTGAAATGTAATTCAGAAATTGTCATTTGAAATTCAGAAAATATTTAGGTAATTCAGATTTCATTGAAGTTAATTTAAATAATTACTGATACATTAATAATGTCAATGTTCTGATGTTATGTATAATTTGATCATTTGAAATACATTTATGTTTCTAATATTAAATTTATGTTTTCTAAATTATATTTGCAAATCTGAATTATAATTGCTAAAAACTAGAATTTATTTTGATGTTTGTTCGCTTAATTACAATTTACTTATAATTGCATTTTACACTTTAAAAATTATGATTGAAGAAAAAGGTGATTTTACCAAATGGAAAATTTGTAATAGAATTCTTGTTTCTTATATTTCAATTAAGACATCAGCAACCAATCTGTTGATAATTATCTCTACAAGTTTCTAGTCTACAAAGAGAGTTATCAAGTTGCTTAACTTTTATTCAAATTTCTCATTCTTTTTTTTTGCTTATTTGACAATTTTAATTACCACGTGTTCAATGAACATTTTGATCTTGTTACATAATTAGTTTCCAATTACTTACCATATTTTTTGAATTATAAATATCTCGATAAATTGGAGTATTTTTTGTTTTCTAAAATCATTTTCTTAATTCATTTGGTAATATAAAATCATCTTACATTGAGCACATAGTGAACTTGACAAAAAATTCGAACAACATCGAACGCTTCATTACTTTATTGTCGCATTTGTATCGATTTCCGCTACGATCGCCCGCGACTTAACAATGTAATAAACAATAATAATAATCATATTGCATTAACCGTGCAGCGGCGCCCATTTCCGGTTCATATACAACAAGAGTATTCACCACTACATGCTCAAACTTTATAGCATACATGCTATACTATACTACTCATCAATAAGCAATTAATTTGATTCCTTAAATTATCGTACCAAGAGCAAGAAATAGACTATAAATTTTAGAAAAATTAATTAAATTTGTTTTTAAAAAAGAAAATCCGAAAAGTAAATTACTTCACTAGTGTGAGAAATTGATAGTTTTTATTTCACTAGTGATTAAAATGGATGACAACTTATAAAATAAAATGATGGTTACTATGGTTACAACTAATTTTTGTCAAAAATCGTCTTAACGTGACATCCTGAATTTTGATAACACATAACACATCAGAAATTAAAGTATAAATTTTGGACTTTGTCGAGTGATAAACTGAAGTTTATCACACGTGTTTGAAATACAATTTTAACCTCATAATACTCGTTAAAATTTTGATATTTTTCGTAGTTATCATACAGTATGAAAGTTGGATTATTTTTTGGTTTCCTAGGGAACAAAAAACAAAAAAGACAGGACAGGCTTTTGTATACGATTTGAACCGAAGTGAGGAGGAGTACACAAACGAATAAAGTCCCAATCGGAATTTTATTATCTCGGGATGAGAGCGTCGATGCGCGTCTCGTAAATTGATAGTGTTTGGGGGCGCCGCCAGAGTTTTAGCAATGGCGCCAGTGGCGTCTAGCATGTTTGCCGCCGCCATCGCCGCCGCCGCCGTCTCCATACACATACACATATTTATATATCTTCTATATATGTGTGTATTGTTTAGGAACAAATTCCAAGTGCACAAACTGCACAAGTATGAAGCCATCGAGTTTATTTGCGCGTTGACATTTATCTCGGCGGCGACGGTGGTGGTGGTGGTGGTGGAGGAGGACGGGGGTGGTGGACAACGACCACCCCAGGAACATAGAACGTCCACAGAATTTTGCAAACGGCGCAAAGAGAGAACCCGAGTTAGCGAACGCGAACGAACGAACGGCTTATCTTATTAATCGATTTCGGTAAGTTATGTCGCGTTATCGTTTTTGCGCGAGCCAAGAAAGTGGAAAAGTTTCTGCGTTTCATCGGTCTTTTGCCCTTTTTGGCCGAAAAGGTTTTCCACGAGGAGAGCCAGCATCATATAAACTCCTCCTCGGTTCGTTCGTTCCTTCGTTCGTTTGTCTTTTTGCGCGTCTTTTCGCATAATCGTTTATACGCAATTTGCATGTACACAATTCCAGTGTTTTTTGTAGAGGAATTAAAATTCCTAGTTTTTTTTTTTATTTGAATTCTTTGCACAGTAATTTTTTATGATAGGATGTGAATAAATGAAATGAATAAAATTATAAATTTCGAGTATATTTGTAAGAAAATAAAGAAAAATCAATGGTTGAAAATTTGAGTTAGTTGGATCTGAAAATATTTCAAATTTTTATTATTTACAAATTTTTCAAGTTTCAAGTTTTATTGATTTATCATTTAAATTATGAAATCTGCTTAGAAATTGAATTAAGGGATCAATTAAATTCAAGAATTAATTTAGGGAATTTAAAATTGACAATAAAAATTTTTTCAACAGAAAATTTTCTAAATTTTTCGAATTTATTAATTTTTCCATTTGAACAAAATTCTAGAAAAGTTAAATTGAAGAATAACCAATTAAACTAATTGACTTCGTGCAAAAAAATAAAAAGGTTTTCATTGATTAATGATTGATTAAATGATTAGATGATCATTTTTTCTTACTTGTATATGAAATTTCTGAAAATTTTTATTAATTGTAAAATTCACAATTTGGTAATACTTTTTCTGATTTATCATTCAATTCAAATTTTGGAAAATTTTGTATTGTTTAAAATTGTGGAAAAGTCAGGAAAATGTTGAATTAAAAAACTAGAATTTAGAAATTTTTAAAGAATCCTTCTTATTTTTGATATCAATAATTTCTTCTGTAAATTAGATATATAATCCATACTTTTTCTATATTCAAAAAGCACTGGAATTTTGTATCTTCTCATCCCGATCGCTGAGAAATGTATGTTTGCCCAATGTGTATCTTCCACACACACATACACACACACACAGCCAAGTCCAGCTTTCCAGTTTTCTGGAGTCGGCTCGCCATCAGTAGTTGCTGGCTGCTATTCCAGAAGCAAGAAGTAGAAGAAGATTGTGGAACGATTCCACTCGTTCCACAGGCAGACTTTTCCCGACTTGCTGCCGTCTTTTGCGCCATATGTATGCATGTGTATGATGTGTCTATAATATGTGTACATGTATGTATGTGTGAGTACGCGTCCCGACGATCCATCGGGCATTGTGGGA
The DNA here is from genome assembly GCA_030264555.1 of Aleochara sp. GC000083. Classification (NCBI taxonomy): domain Eukaryota; kingdom Metazoa; phylum Arthropoda; class Insecta; order Coleoptera; family Staphylinidae; genus Aleochara; species Aleochara sp. GC000083. The sequence continues at coordinate 24,114 of JARJDZ010007933.1, forward strand.
TCATGGGATAGGAGAGATGCTCGCTGGAGGAGTAGCGATATAGTTTCCACATTTATTCGACTCTCTCGTCGAGGTCGTTGACTCGCCAATGATTTTGAATATATGTAAACAATTTTATATCATTTTTATTTTCGTTCTTTTCGTCGTTCTTCCTCCTATCTTCATTTCTTCTCGTGTTCTGGAAGAATGGGAAGCGCAGATTTTCAATGATGATAACGATGATATGATAAAAATATTGATCATGTTTCCTGTTTGAAATATTATTTGATTTAGATGAGTGTTATAGATCATTTTCTAGGTTTTTTTTTATTGGTTTATTAAGAAGTCAAATCAGACTTTTTGCAATTTAATAATTGTTTATATTGAAACATGAGAGATAACAAATAATTTTTGGTTTTTATGTCATTTTTTAGATCAATTTTTTTTGTTCCAAAATCTAATTATGAAAATATTTGCAATTAGATCAAATTGTCAATTAACTGGATCAAGATTCAATGCCGAAAATATTTCAGGTTATAAAATAATAAAAGCCAACTGAAAGTCAGTTAATTTTTTATTGTTTTTTCTAAGGAATTAGATCGAAGGTTTTAAAATTATTAAAAAGTGGATGAAACTTGCTCAATATAAAAAAAACAAGTATTTTCAATATTCTGGGAGTTCTTAATTAATCAACAAAACATAATAGAAAAAAAATATCTGCATACATTTTTGATATTATTGAATTTGTTCATATTTTTTTATTAAGAATAGTTCTTGAAATTTGCATAGTTTCTAAAGAAACCAGAGAAAAAATCATTATAATCTTCAAAATTCTAGATAATCAAAAAATATAACAAAATTATGTAAAAAAATGACAACTAATTTTAATTTGCTTTATTATAATACAAAAAATTGTCATAATTTTCAAAATTTTTTATTTTGGTAAAATGTCAATAGGAATTTTATTAGGTCTCAGGAATCTTCTTAAATATTCTGAAATTTTTCAATTAAACAATTTGAAAATTCACAGGATTCTCTAAATAAGATCAAACAATGAAAACATTAAAGAGTTATCTATGACTGTTGTAATGACGTCAATGAAGAACAATACTGAATAAAATAGCAATAATTCTTCTGTGCAACTAAATACAGAACCAGAACAGTTCCAAGATCAAAATTATTTATTATCCAGAGTTGTATCTAAACCAAAATATCTTCCTGATGAACAACTTAATTACATGTTTAGTATATGTTTCTTTAGAAAGCACTGAAATTAAGTATCACCATCAAAATATAACTAATTCTTTGACGTCACAACGAATCCATGAGTTTAACACTGACATCGACAACAAATCTCAAATATTTACAAAGAAAACAGTAAATCTCGTTAATTGTTTATTGTTCCATGCGAAATTTTTGCATCTATCAAATTATCTCATCATCGTCATCATCATCTTCTTCTTTTTCTTCTTCTTTAAACTCACTGATGTAAACGAGCTGTGATCTTAACGAAAAACGAATTTATTTATCTATTTACTTATTTATTTATTTGTTTACTGCCGTCTCTAACTTAATGTATTCATTCCACATCGCATCATTATTTGCCTGCTCTGCATTTATTTGATTGGTGTGATTTAGTAGGATTGCATTTCATAATATTTTCCGTTCGTCTGCGCTCGCGCGTTTGCAAATCGGGTTTAATTAACTGATAAAAAATATGCACGGAATTTGATACCGTGTGCTCCGAATTATTGGCCTGAAGAAGAAGGACTCTTTTTTCGGGACTCTGTGAGATTGTGTGTGAGACTGCATGCAGACGGGCAGCTTCTCTCGTTGATGTTTTGGTTGAGGAAGAAGGAAGAAGTGCACGACGAAATCTGTTGAGGAAGGTCTCTGCCGAAAGATTGATTCGGCCGAAAAGGCGACGACGCACTCTTTTCGACGACGACGACGACGATGACGAAGGAGCAATTAAAATATGCAAGAATTTGATACGTCTCGCGAAAACAAATAATTAACGCGGTTGCTTTATGATGCCACACGGTACGTCGCCTTTGATGGCCGAGATTTTTCGATTGTTATCTTATTCTTTCGGGGGATTCCCCAATCGTTTGTTGTTTTTTTTCCTTTTTTTGGTTTTGGTTTTGTATGCAGATTTGGTTCCAATTTCATTGTTTATTCGTTTTGTATTGTTTTATGTTTCTCTTTTATTATATGTTTTTGATCATTAATATTTTTCGTTCTTTTCAATTTTTGACATTCTTTAATTCTAACAATTTAACATTTTAATAATTTGATAATACATAGATTGATTCATTCTTTCAAAAGCTTTGAATTCTAAGAAAGTGTATTTCTGTTATCAGAAAGAAAAAGAACGTAAAAGCTTCAAGTGAGAGAAAATTTCTTTTATTTCACCTGTGATTGAAACGAATTAATATTTTTACATCTTGTCCAGTTAAAATTCAGAAAACAAATAAATTTCAGAAAAAAAATATACTTCAGATTTTGAAAAGGAATTGTGAAAGTATCAAATGAATTTCAAATCTTGAATTATAATCCTCAAAATATCACTAATTCCGAATGCTATAAATCTAATTACGATTTATGGAATGTTATTCAAAATTGTCATTTGAAATTCAGAAAGCATTACATGTAATTTTGATTTCATTAAAGTTGATTTAAGTAGTAATTATAAACTGAGTGATAATTACTGATGCATTAATAATGTCAATATTTTAAAGTGATATAAATAATTTTCATACAGAATTAAATTATAATTTAACAAAAAGTGGCACTAATCTGATTTGCATTAGAACTCTTTGGAATTTCATTTGATGTATTCTGAATTACGTTTAACAAATCTGAAAAACTGTTTCTGATATTAAATTTATGCTTTTTCAATTATATTTATCAAATCTTAATTACAATTTTTGCTAACAGAATTACATATAAAAATTAGAATTACATTTGCTTGTCGTTAAATTACAATTTACTAATCTGATTTGTATGTTATACTTTCTGAATTGCTATTTGAAAATTGATATCAGAAGTCACATTAAATACAACATTGTTGAATGTTGCTTCTGTTTTCAGTCTCTTGAATTTTTTGTTTAATTTTGCATTTTACAGTCTGATTTATTATTTTTTTCTTTGATATGATTTATCAATTTTTAAATGTATAAATCATTGACAACAATTGAAATTATTTCCAATTAGCGTTCGAAATATAATCACTAGCTTTTTAATGTAAAAAATTGAAAATCATTTTCATTCTAAAAGAATTACAATTTTTGATTAAAAATTCAAAATGTTGGTTCATTTTTATTTGAAATCATATAATTTTATATAATTTTCAATTTTATAATATAATCAAATCTTATTAAATTATAGAATATAATTAAGTTTCTTGCAAAATGTTTGACATTTCTTTTTATAGTCTCTTATTTGCGTTTATTTTCTTTGAATTTTATTCATTTTTACCTTTAGTTTCCAATTTCATTAAAATTCTTGTTCCTTTGTCTGATTCTTCATTTCTTTATTGTCTTTAAACCCATTCCATTGCATCATTTTATTTGCTTTGATTTATGCAAATATGGCTACCGAATCAGTCTGTGCATTTTGAAGCAGCTACTTTGCATATTTTTCGAATATGCCCTCGAAGGTGTTTCGCTCACGGCGTGAGAAAATTATCCAATTCATTTTGTTGCGTTGCGTTGAGTCGACGACAGATTATACGAAATTACGTTTTCCTTCGGCTCTCTTTCATCATCGTTTCACCATCGTCAATGACGTCGACGTTCTCTTCGAGCTTGTCAAAGATTTCCCGTGAAAATGTCATCGCCTTTACGCATTTGCCGCCCAATATTGTTAATATTGTTAGTGCCATTGTGGTTTTTATTGGGATTATCACGTCCACGATGCAATAGGGTGGTATCCACATCATCCATCTCATTTACGGATAAACAATTTCCAATTATATGTGAAAATTTTAAAAATCATTATTTTTTTCAACGACAAATTAATTTAAAACTTAAAATTTTAACTACAAAATGAAAAATTAATTGATTCATTGACAAATTAAGAAGAAAAGGGAAGAAGAGAAGAAAATTCCTACTCAAAAAATGATTAAGTTTGAAATGTTAATGTAACTGGAAAGTTGTATATTCTTAAGAAGTCTTTGGTGATGGTCCTGTCTGCATTTTGGTGGCACGTATTTTCGGCACAATTAGGGTGGCAAACAAGGGTGGTATTAGCACGCACTTATAATAAGCGAGCGTGCATAATGGCCATTATACTCTTCGGCTATAATCTTCAAATTTGCCATTTGAACACGCACGAAATTGTGCGCAATGTGCTGTCACCAAACGAATTCTTCTCTTCGTCTCTTCGGGGTTGAAATCCCATTCAGAAAATGCAGCAACACCTCAGACTTATTTTCCTTGGAGATTGTTACGTTCGTCGTCTGATGCTATTTATAAGTATTTTGGGGTTTGAAATATTTACTTTTGAAGATTTCTCAAGAGAAGTGCAAACACGTTATGATACAAATAATTTTCTAAGAGTAGTAAATTTTTTGTTGGATATGTTTTTTTTACTTGGTTATTATATAAGAATAACAGAAATATTGTATTTCAGTTTATTTGATACAATGATTGAAAACTTCTTTGATTTTCCAATTTATAAAATGATGTTGTTTTGCAACAGAAGAAAAATGAGAATTTTATAGATAATAATTTTAGAAAAAATTATGAAGAAACATAATAGTCAATAATTTTAAATAATAACTAAAGAAACAAGGCACAATTTTAAAAATCTGGTGGGTGAAATAATTAATAATATATAATAATTTATAATTGACAAACAGATCAAAAATTAAAATAGAATTGAAAGACAAAACAGAAGATAAACAAATATGGAACATAATTTTTTAACTAACAAGAAGTTTATATTTTTTAGGAATTGAAAACGTAGAATTATAAAATAATAATATTTTGAATGATCAAGTAGAAATTCAAAAACATCTATCTTTTATATCTTTCAATCTATAGATAACAACATTAAATAAAACCCAAATTAACAATTTGTGGAAAAATTTAGAAATGCTAACTGACATAATTCTGAAAATTAAAAAATGTTGATGAAAATATTGTCAAACTGAAAACTTTGGAGAATATAAAATATTGAAAACTTCTAGGGAAAGTAAGAGTTACCTTAACTTTATTTTTTTCTTTTTGAAAATTGAGCTTTCATTCTTGAATATCATTTCAATTTTTCTTTGACAGTAAATTAAACAAATGTATTTAAAATTTGTTTCTTGTTTATAGCAAATGTTATCAGATTTGTTCTATATGAATTAAAGGAAGAAATAATAAAATAAATAGCAGGTTTTAGATTAGTTAATAGAGATTTTTATAGATTCTAACAAACTAATTAATCATTTGTTGATATTTTGAAATTTTCAAATGTTTACAAATCGAAAAGAATTATCAAAAAGAATCATTAAAGATTTGAAATCTAGAATTGAAATTTATTTTACTTTTTTAGTAATCATAATAACAAAATGAAACAATGGGATTTAATACATATTACAAAATATCAAAATGACATAATACACCTTCACATTTATTTATTAATGCACTTACCTCACAAAATAAATAACAAAACTCTGAATGCCAACAATTCATAACAGAACAATTTGGATTGGATTGGATTAGAAGTATGTACTAGTAGCATTGTATGAAATTTTATCCCACGATTACATTACATTTGATATTGTCTATGCAATTAATTGTTGATTCATCGTTTTTCTATTTGTCACCTGACCGTGTATGATTTTATGGAGAAATCTCACGGAGTAAAAAGTTCAGAAGGTAGCCATATTTGTTTATACGAGGATTTCTATTTGGTTAATTATGCTCGATGTTTGTTTATTTGTCCTTCTGCGTCATTTTTTCGTTTTGATTTCTCCTCATTTGAATTGAATTGTTGATGTTTGAAAATTAAAACAATTATTTGAAATTTATTTATTGTTTATAATTAATCATTTGTATATCGACTAGAATATCAAATATAATTTACAAACATCTTAAATTGTAAATTATTTATTGAAGAATTAATTATTCTTTTCAAAAATTTGCAATAAATTTGTGCAATTTTATTATCTTGAAAGTATTTTAGGCAATTAATTAGTTCAATTTTTTTAAATTAAAATTGTGTTAGACATTTTTTCATAAATGTTTGAAATTATATTGCAAAAACGTTCTCAATTCAGATAAATTATTTAATTATAATTAATTATTTACACGAATTAAATAACGTTTAGTTTTTTCACATTAAATAAGTAGACTTAAAGAGAAAATGCACATTAATTTACGCTCCTCGTAAAAATAAAAACCAAAAATTTCTGAAATGTTTAACAAGTTTCCAATAGCATTGATGATTAAATTATCTCAATTATCAATGCCACCCAATTCCCAATACAATCGATATGAACAACAAACAAACGATTGGAAAATTGCACAGAATGTGCACAATGCAAAAGTGCAAAAGTGAAAAAAAGTGAAAAACAGAAATCGAAATGCAGCAAGAAAAAGAAAATGAAAGCATCACCATCATCATCAGCATCATGATGTATCGAAAGACGTCAACGTCAAAATTGACATATCTTCACGTACGAACTTTAGAAATTCCTCGTTAAACATCATTTAATTACAAAATTAACCATTAACGTTTATATTTAATTAACTCACTTGCGCCCGCCTCATTTACAATCAATCGATGACATTTCGATTGGTGCACATGTTCGTCAACAAAGTGCGCAATAATTAGCAATGAAAATTTCATGCTAATTTTGATTGTTTATACCAAAAACAATGTAATCAATGCAATTGCATTTTTGCGAACAATTTAACCAATGCAGATAAATATTCATCTATTGTATAAAAATGATGATGAAGATGATTTTCATATAAAATATTTATTATAAAATATTTGAATATAGTTTGAAATTAGATTAACAATCCAATGAAGTGAGCACACACATTTCTCACGTTCTAATTGTAATTAAATCGAGATTGAATTATAATTAAGTTATGTAAATGCTCTGTGGTGTGGATTGTTGGTTGTTCATTGTTTGTTGTTGATTGTTGGCTGTTCGCGATTGAACTTTGAAGCATTTTTATATTCCAGTTCTGCTGGAACAACCAACTGCTTTTGTATAGTAGACGACTCTCTCGACTTGGCTTCTGTTCGCGTACGTACGAATTTGGCGAGATGATTAAATCCACTTTTTCCTCAATCTCACTCTTTGACAATAATGGATTTATGTTTATAAGGCGATTGCGAGACATTGTTTCGTGGAGGTTGCATACTTTGCGCGGCACATTTTTATTTATATGGCGAATATTTTCTATTTTTAGTCGGTTTTCTCAAATTGACGTTGTTTTCGCTATTTGCAATGCGATTTTTACTTTTCCCATTCGATAAAGAATCTGAGATCAGAAAAACACTATTTAAAAATTACATTCAACATCATTTTCCTATATCTATCATATTTTTATTTTTGCACTATAAACAATAATTTATTTTTTGGAATGCTAAAAAAATGGTAATTTTTCTATTAAACCAGTTACTTACTAATATTTTTGATAAGTAAGGACTAATAAGCTTTCATCGATTTCTTTCTAAAGACAAATTCAAAACCATTTTGAAATATTATCTATTGTTTTTTGTTTTCATACTATAAACAAAAGTTTTTTTAAATTTTTAAAAAGAGATTTTTTCAAATTTGTTAATTCCATAAAACTAAATTACAGTTTAGAATACTTTTTTGAGTCATTCAAGTTTTTAGAAAAAAAAAAAATAACCAATGTTTTGTTGTGCTAGTTAATTAATTAATTTTTAAATACAAATTTTATTAGGTTTTTGAATCATTGAAGGACAATTTTCTTGCATAAAAAAATCGAAGTGTACTTTCCCTGCATATGTTTCGTAAATTTTGTATTATGTTTAAAAATTGTCAATGATTTTATTGAATTAAATATTTGATAATTAAAATTACTAATTTTAAATTTAATTACACTTTAAATTCAAATGAGATATCTGTTATTTTTCATATATTTATTATTTATACAATAATTTCAGTAACTTTCATTCTCTTATAGAAAAGTCAGTAATTTAAGCGGGAAATTTAAGGAAAATTTTTGAATTTTCAAAAAAAAATTGCAATGTGTATTATGTCCCCATCTCTCGGATATTTTTGTATCATCACATCTTGAGTTCTCAGTTTTACAGATGCCCCACGTTTTCGCGTGGAGTTTGTAGAATCAAAGTGTAGATGTCACTACCATGTGCAAATTTGCCAAAATTTATTATTTTGAAAAACTTGAAGAAATTAAACTCTGGAAAATAATAATCTCTATCATTTATCAATAGGAAATTGTTATAATTTTTTCTAACAACAAAAATGGGTCTTAAATTAAAAGACATACAGAATCTACATATAAAAAAGGATTTGGTAATTCATTCATGGTACAAAATTGACAATTTAAGAAAATTGTAATTTGTGAATCAAAATATTTGCGCGAAGGAAGTGGAGGGTCTTTTTTTATTACAATTTTTGTTTTGTTTGGATATGCATGGTCCCAATTGAAGATGCGCAAACACAATCATCACCATTCAAATCGAACATAACGCGCTTGAAAAGCGGGACGCAATCACCGATGGCAGATTTATGAAGATATTTGTCTGAAACGGCAGTTTTGGTTTAAATATTCGATCGGATCATTCGATTATGCAGATGATCCTGCGCGCCCGCTCCCATTTCTTCCATCCGGCCGGCGGGATGGCGAAACGTCTTCTTTGGGTTGGATGATGGGGATGAGACGACCCCGAAATCCGTCGTTGGTGATGGTGATGAGACGAAGTTGGAGAGGACGCATAAAAAGCCGAATCGGTCATTATCGGAAAACCTCAAAACTCTATTCTGCTTCTGTCAGACGTTTTGCGCTTGTTTTTCATTCTTCTATTCGTTTATGCAGAAAAAATTTCCAATCGTTGTGTGCGGTTATTGCTTTTTCCTTATTTTCATATCTTCATCCGCAATGATTTCGGGATTTCCCCTCGTTCGGTTGTTCTTCAGGCGATAAAATATAATCGAATTTCATTACATTTCACTTTTATACTTCATGTGAGTACCTACTCTTCAAATTGTCTCCTTTTTTATGTGTGAATTGTTATTGAAAGATGCAAAAATGTGAATTAATTAGCAAGTAATTGCAAAGTTTACAAATTTTAATTTCAAAAATAATATTAATATTTCAAAATTTTAGAATTCTTATTCCTATTTTGTAGAATTTTTAATGCAATTTGTTGTTGTTAGTAATGAAGAAATAAGAGGATAAAATCAATATTTTCAGAAGAATGAAACAAATAATTATTAATTAATTGAAAAATTTGATGATATAATCTGATATCAATTAAAAAATTGTTTTATCATCATCAAATTTTAAATAATTTCTTGATTAAAATTTTAAATTCAAATATCTTTCTAGTCTGACCTTTATAAGCACGAGTTTTTGTTGTTGGAAATTAAGAAATATGGACAAAAATATCAATATTTAGCAGGATATAATAAAAAATGTTAATTAATTGCATATTGAACTTTTTAAATAGGATGCAATCAATCAAAATTTAAATAATTTCTTGATTAAAAATTTTGATTCAAATTTCTTTCTAGTTTACCTTTTTTAAGCACATTTTGTAATTATTGAAAATACGGACAAAAATATTAACGTTTAGCAGAATATAATAGAAAACTGTTAGATTAATTAATTGAAGAATTTTGTTAATTAAAACTTAAATTACAAATTCGTTTTTTGTATTTAAACATATTTTTGGTATCATAAATGAAAGGATAATAATTGCAATATTAAAATTCACAAAAAGAAGAATTTGATGACATTTTTTGGATGTTGATGTGCAAATTATTCTTACAGCTTATAACAATTGCAAATTGAGATTAGATATAATCAATCCAGATTTAAATTTTATCTTTTTTCTATGTTTTTAAATTCAATCAATTTTGTTAATTAAAAATTAAGGAATAAAAAATAAAATTTCATAACAAAAGAAATGAAATTGTGTTGAGATAATTAATTGACAAATTTGTCATCATAATTTAATGTTCATAACAAATTGATATCGCAACATGTTAGAATTGCCTAATGAGAATATTATTTAGGAAGCTAAATATTTTCATTGATTTATAGTTAATTTAATTTATTTTATCTTACTGGAGCGTATAATGTTGCATTTTCTATGCGTGTTTTACGTGACAAAAATTGAATATTTTTCACTTGTCAAATCAGTGACGTACATTTTTCTACAAGTGGAAA
>JARJDZ010007935.1:0-10688 GCA_030264555.1 Aleochara sp. GC000083
AAATATGACAGATATTTGATAGAAAGCATGGAATATTTTATCATACGAATTAAAATTTTATAATGAATAAAAGTTATTGATTTTATATAAATTGTGTCATGTTTGGTATCATTTTAATCAGATTTTTGTAATAAAATCAAAAATGATTGTGAAAATGAAATATTATTATGTTTAGTATTTTTTGTCTGTTTCGATCTTCCACATAAAGGGAAATGTATTGTAGGATAATTTATGCAGTACCTACCACTTACACACACCACTATTATAAGAAGGTACCCTATGTGATGGTACCTGAGGCCCCTATACCTGAATTGGGTGATCCTCAAGGAAGTCAGTAAATGTAAATGCAGTAATAAAGTAATTAGGAGGGTTGCAAGGGTGTACCCTCGCTGTGAGAGAGATAAGCCCCGAGTACCAGATTCAATGATTTATGACTCTAAGTCTATCTGGTTGCCTATATTACCACAAAAATACTTGCCGATTTATTCGCCCTCTACAATGCTGAACTAAGCATGGGTACCCTACCCTGAAGGACCCAGGTTTCTTTACCTGGATTCGGATCTGAGACCACCCCTGGTTCTCTATCTTCTATAAAGAAACCCTAGCGGCCACGAGCAGTCGAGTTTGGTGTCTTCTCGTTCGATGGTCCTCCTTCCCTCCCTTTCAGTTTAGGAGCTGGATCAGAACCGCCGGACCTCCGTGCCGGGTATGCAACCAACGCGTCGGCAGCCGACGCCTCTTCCTGAACTCAGTAGGACACTCGTCAAGCAAGACAATCCTAGTGTGATTAAGTTCCGGTGACACGTCGATCCGTGTTCTCACCAAGTACGCGTCGAGCCAAGTGATATTGTGATCCGCGTAGTCGACCAAATTCGGTCCATCTTCACCACCCGTTAGGACATCGTCAAACAGGACAATCCCAAGTGCGGTTAAGTTCCGGTGGCACGACGATCCGTAGCATACGTCGATCCGTGTTCCCACCAAGTAACGCGCCGAGCCGAGGTAATCGTTGATCCGCCTTAAGTTTCTTCGGTGCGCGACGAGACAAGTAATTGTGATCCGCGCACCCCGCGTAAGTAGTGACGCGCCGTGTTCCTAAGTGCGACGTAAGGACTTCGCCACCACGGAAGTGTGTCGTAGCGCTCATCTTCGGGAGCGCTCTCGGGCCCCTTTTGTGCCCCCAGCACCTGGTCTCACCGTCGACGACGTCATGGAATCGTCGGCCGACCCTCTGTCGTCGGACTCCGCGCCGTTCCCGTCCGGTGGACCAACGGGTTACCTGCCCTCGAGGGACCATTCCGAGGAGGACCCGCTCATTAACATAGTCAACCCTCGCCCAGGCATCGTTACCGCACCTGCAAGCATGGAGCCTGCATCGGATGCCCGTCGCCGCGAGACCCAACAAGGGGAACCATTCCCTAAACCAAGTGGATCGTGCTACATCCCCTCCACCTACGGACAGCCGGAGTTCCTGTCGCAGCACCTCGTCACCTCACCACCAGGTTACACTAGCAACAGTCCAGCGACTTCTGTTGAAGCTGTTGCCCGACTCAGCGGTGCTTTAGCCAACGCTCGATACGAGGCGTCCTCCTCTCTTCTTGGAGATGAACCGGCTGACAACCTTCGTAGCATCAACAACCCGTGCGTTGATACTCAACACGAAACCATCGCAACTACTTTAAGGGCATGTGGTAGTATTTTTTCGCGATTTGAAATTAAATTAAATAATTTTTTTATGGTATGCAGACGATCTATGGATAAAAAAGGAGTATCCATAAAATATTCAAAAAATTTTTGCCTTAATAGTTTGACTAAAATTAGCAATAAACAATTAAAAATAGCGAAAATGATTTCAATCGTATCGTCAAATCGGCTGAATAGTTTGAATTCAAATTTGGATATGTTGTAGACAACACATAACTCTATGACGTACTTGCAAGCTTTTGTTTATTTTTTGGTAATTATGGTGGCACGAAGGCTTGATTAAAACTTTTTTTCTGTATTTTTCATGGTAACTTTTTTATGGTAATTTAAACATATTTTAAATTTTGGACCGAAGTACGTCATAGAGCATCTCATTCCCTAATGAAATAAATATCTCACAGCAAAATTGGCGCCATAATAAAAGCGCTATGATTGAAATTAGATTAATTAGACGAAATGTTTACGCCCAATATTGGGCTCCAGCCGGTTTCCATTGTTAAAATCTGTAGTCTTAAACAAACATTGGAAAATTTGTTGGCATTGGCTGAAACCACCTTCTAAGGACGCCATACTAGATTATTAAACGCGATTACAATAGCCCCAAAATGCCCCTATTCCAATCAACCCAAAAAGGTTAACCGTAATAATTACTTATAATAGCAGTTATTGTTGTGTAAATATAAGTGATTCTTTCTTTGTACCCAAAGAAACCCCGACGGATTTCGTTATTGATGATCTATAATGAAAGCAAATATCTATTCATAATGATGCTGAATGCAATCATGCATTAGCAGGTGAAAAAATTATGTACCATCAAAGTTCATTTATTACTGAATTCACAAAATGGTTTTAAAATCGCTGTTTTTAATGTCATTGCTGCAAAATACATCAGACCGGAGATGTGGACATATATTAGAGATCGTGAGGTTCAGAAAGGCACAAGGAGTGGGGGTGGGTCATGGTGCGCAGAAACCAAAATTCGATTCGGGTAACTTCGACGGAGCTGGCTTTTTTGCTACGCCCTTTAATTTCATTCGCTACTGTCAACGAGCAATATTTGCGCATGTTTATCCCCACTCCTTNCCAAAATACGATTCGGGTAACTTCGACACAGCTGGCTTTTTTGCTACGACCTTTAATTTCATTCGCTACTGTCAACGAGCAATATTTGCGCATGTTTATCCCCACTCCTTGTGCCTTTCTGAACCTCACGATCTCTACTTTTATTAGAAAATTTAAATTTCAATCCAGTTTACTGATGAGTTTATATATCGAAAGAGTGGTACATTCATTTCTATTTTTTTTCAAATTATAATTATTGGGGCTTTGTGGGTACCCTCTATAAAACTGTTTAGGGAATAAAGCTCTGATAATTAATTAGAAAAATTGGTGAACTAAAAGAATATGTGTTAAAATGTGAAATCTTCATCTATAAATATAAGAAAAAAATAAATTCAGAATAACATGAAATGTAAGTAAATTGAAAAATTCAAATTGCATTCGTTCTTTGACCGAAACTCAAAGTTGCATTAGAAAGGTATAGAATAGAAGGTAAATTCAAACCCATCCTAGCAAGACCCTAGTTTTCCGTTTTCGCATTGTAAAGCGCCGAGAAGCAATTCATATTATAAATTACCATCTGCAGATGGGGATAACTTGACCCAAGGTACAAGTAGGTTGGGATATGTAAAAAGGTGGGCTGGGTTTCTAATTTTTTCGAGTTTGAGTACTACTAGCGCCCCTATAGCGGATTTAGTTTGCGTAACTGACTACCATATGCCCATAAGTGATGACCGTACTACTGATTATTACCGTGGGGCCCAGCATGGGACCACCACCTCTTCCTTCCGTGATGATCACTGGCACCCAACCCGGGGCCGGTCATTACATTGGCACCCAACGTGGGGCCCAATCCGATTTTATTAGAGAAGGCTACGTACCCGCTCTTCTCATTGGCGCCCAACCCGGGGCACCCTCCTCTTCTGTATGTGACGGTCATGATGGATACGTATCGTCCGTCTCAACTGGTGCCCAAGCCGGGGGCCAAACCAATTCTACTATCGACGGACCCGTAAACACACCCCGTTACAAATTTAATTATTCAAATGGCATTATACAAAAAACAAATGTAGAGATTTCAGTTTATGATTAGATTGTAGCATACAATAAATATTTTAAATTTAATTAATAGTTTGTATTGCCATTACATATCTAAATACAAATAAAACTTAGTTTGTTATTGGGCCAGGCCTAGGGCTTAGGCACTGCCGAGACGTTAACTTTAATACCGTTTAGTCGTTTGCCACTAGAGAATCTTATGATTATAACTTAAGTTTATCTCTAGTGGTGTTAAGCTGTTAAGGAAAGAGATACGAATGTCCCTGCTGTAATGAATGGTTTCTCGCACCATCAGGCTGGATCTCAGAAACCAACTGCCCTCACGGACTGTTTTACCTTCAGATTTAAAGACGTAGGCCAATGGATCTAGTTGTGGAGCTTAATATCGCTACCCGCGTTGATCATGGTTCTACCATTACCTTCTTTGATTATCCATACTGGTGAGACTGACTTGATGAGACGCGTCCACGCATGTGATTTGCAGTGGCCACTCTTATGTAAAAACGGCAGATCCGCATGTACGGCACCTTCTGACCCTTTCACCAAAACGCCGGGCTACATTCAATAGAACGCAACTGATTCGGGCTCAATGGATGAAAAACCATTTGCAGAAACGAGTGGCTAACCCTTGTTTGTTGAAACAGAACCCGACTTGGAGAGTTCGCCCAAAGCTTATCTCCGGATGACTATTGAAATGTAGGCTCATTGGTTTGAGCAACTCAGAACATGGTAAATGGTAAACACCTTTTTCACTCCAAGTACATTTCTGCGGAAATTTGGCATTCACTGGCCCGTACTTGCCGCTTCTATTGGTATTTCAATGCTACCGACTAAGGCAGAGCATTTGATGGTGTAACGAAACAGCGTTGCCGCTAGCTCGCCGGCAGGCTCCCCACTACGGCGCATGGGTACTATACCTCCACCACTCCTCTTGCCGAGCCTCCTTGCGCGCCAACCTCGGGTGTTCTCGGCCCCTAAGTCGTCTTCCTACCTGTGTTCGGTTTCCTGTCACATTTCTCTCCGAACTTCAGGCGTGCTGAGGCAGAAAACCCTGCGGGTGTTGGCCTGCCGCTGTAGGTGAGTCGATTGCGTTTTCTTTCCCTGCTAGCATTAACTGTCTTTGTCGCTGTAGTTTCTTGTTTTGGAGTGAAATAAATCCTTCTACTGCACTATTTCTCGGGTTTCCATTATTTTCGACGAGACCCATACCTGCGTCTCGTTACATCTGGCGCCCGAGCAGGGACCCGAGAATAAATCATGCAGTCAGAGCGAACCATCTCTTCACCTCCTGCCAACACCAGGGACGATTCCCAGGAGGTGGGGAATAAAATTGCGGATCAGCAAACACGTGTCGAGTTTGGCTCAACTTATGTTGGCGAAGCTCCACCACATTTCGCTGCCCCAGGCCCAAGGTCTCCTCATGGCGAGGTGTCGGGTGATGGGTTCTATCACCGATTCCCCCAGGAGCATCCTGGAGGTTTACCATACGTCGTCGACTCGGCTTATGACCATCCATACAACGCCGATGTTAAACTCACCGACGCAGGCCAGCCCCGCCGTTCAACTGGAAGTACCGGAATCTCCAGTTGATGGCCGATAACAGCCCGTCCATAGGGGACCGCATGGCAGCATCCAGCCGCATAGCAACGGCGGACCACATGGGGCCCCAATATCACGCCGGTATCAGTGATCACATGGGGACTGGCAGCACGATACCGACGATAAGCAACCTGCAGCCCGTCCAAACATCTCAGATGCACCAAGCTGCACGGCCGCCAGTCGCTGTCCCAATGACACGGGCTGGGACTCTCCATGGATATTCAATGGCGGTCCATGCCCTCGAAGGATTAGTGCCTCATCCTACGACCAACTGGGATAGGCAAGGACCCTCCATGATGGGGCAACCTCCACAGCCACGTGTCACCACTAACACTACGGCCGCAAGAGGTTACCTGTTAGTGCCTCATCTGGGCCCGGTCCTGCAGGTGGCTGCTATGGTCACCGTACTGGGTCGAGTTACGTAAGTAATGCCGTACCTACAAATTTTATTGTGAACGGTAATGCTAGCAGTCCAGACCCGGTACGGGCATATCAGGTGTTTAAGAACCTACCTCAATTTTTGCCGGCGGATCCGGAATACTTCACCCGTTGGTCGACCCTAGCCGGTTATCTCCGCCCGCCCTACGACACACAAGGTATTATTCTCGCGTTAGGCGCCTATTTCCCATCTTACCTGCGAACTGGATTAGTCGATGTTGTGGATATTCCGTCGGCAATTCGAAGACTTACACTTTTAGAGGATCTACACGCTCGCGATCTTGAGCGCGGTCCCGCACCTAGCAGTTACACGGTCCACGGAGATCGTTCAGCTTCTACTCATAACCGACATCTCCAGACAACGTCGTCTCCCGCTCTTCGAGCGGCTGGTCTTCACATAGCAGGTGAGCTGACTGCTCCAGAAGCACTTCCCACGTCTTCGGAAAACTAAGCTCGTACGCCCGTGGCCCGAGTGCGCACGCTCCTGCCAGGGCCGTCGCTGCATGGCCCTCTATGCCAGTAAAAGAGTTGCTTACCGGCACGACAGACAATCTCCACGACACCTCACCTTCCCGGGCTCCCACCGTAGTAGTGGAAATAGGTAGAGTAGCTTTCTTAGCCCAGGTCGACTCTGGAAGTGATGTCAGCTGCATCAGCAGCGAAGTGTTCGCCCAGGTGCAATATCTTATACCGGAACTGACATTCTTCCCGGTACAAGGTATTAAAATTCTACAGGCCACATCAAACGTGCGATGTGCCAAAGTGTCGCATCAGGTACTACTGCCGTTTTCTCTTTCCCCTGCTAAACTGATGTTGGAATTTCTAGTAGTGCCAGCACTGAGTCAACCGGTGCTACTTGGTTCTGATTTTCTGCGCACTCACAACATCAACCTCACTACAGTAGATCGAGTTTTCTTCTTGCAAATGCCTCATGAGGATGGTATTGTTAGTATCCGAGAATGTGGCCAGCCCGTACTGCACCCGCCATCAGCCACACGCACTAAGGTCTGCAGCGCGAAGGATGCCGTCCCACCCATGTCTATACAGCGCTCGGGAGTGCACGCTAAAGGTGTTCCTGATAGCTGAAATGAGCTGTGGGAATGCCCCCCTGCACTGCCGGCTCCTCAGCTCCGAGAACTGCGTGATCTTCTTTCATCTTTTAGGCAATGTTTTTGGAAAGATCTGGTTTGGTGGCCGGCTTTGAAATGGAACTAAACCTACAGGACAGCCGCCCATTCGCGGTCAAGTAGTACCCCATACCTCTTGCGCATCGCGAGGCTGTGGATCGTCAGATTACACAGATGGAGCATTGGGGAGTAATCAGCCGCTCCGATACGCCGTTTTGCAGCCCCCTTCTGACGACTGTGAAAAAGGATGGGAGTGTTCGAGTGTGTTTGGAAGCTCGCAAACTCAACACCCGGTTAGAATCCCAATGTGAGCTGCCCAGGTCAGTTGGCGACATAATCCATTCCCTGGGAAACGTGAAATACTTCTCCACACTCGACATGACCTCTTCATATTGGCAAATACCGATTAAGCCAGAACATCGTAAGGCTTCCGAGTCGGCACTCGTGCTTACCATTTCAACGTGCTGCCTTTCGGCCTGAAGACGGCGGTGTCCGCCTTCACTCGTTGCTTAGATGGAGTATTGGACGACATTTCCGGAAGTTTCGTGCACCCCTATATAGATGACCTTCTGGTGGTATCCAGTACATTCGAGGAGCGTATTGATCATCTTAGGCAAGTATTTATACGCCTCCAGGCTGCCGGATTCACTCTTCGCTTATCGAAGTGCCGATTCTTCGCGCCTTCTACCCGCTTCCTGGGCTATGTTTTGGATCCCCAAGGTCTTCGTCCGGACCCCGATCGTCTCCAAGGCCTTCGGGATTTTCCCCCGCCTCAAAACCTGCGACAACTGCAGGCCTTTCTTGGCTTAGCCAACTATGATCGGGAATTTCTACCGCACTTTTCGTCACTCAGCGAGCCACTCACTCGGCTTCTCCACAAGGGATATGCCTGGCGCTGGGAAATGAGCAGGAACGGGCCTTCCAGAAAATCAAGGAATCCTTAGCCGACGCTACCTTTTTGGAGCACCCCCTGCCGCACCAGCCTTTCGTCATCGAGTGCGATTCCTCTGATGTATGGACGGGCGCCGTCCTTTTTCAATTGGTGAATTCCCGCAAACGCGTCATTGCCTACTCCAGTAAGTTTTTCTTAGAACGAGAGCGTCGTTACAGTGTCTCAGAAAGAGAACTGTTGGGTATTTACCTCATAGGTCGGCATTTTACCATACGCACCGACCACCATGCCTTGCAATACTTGAAGCATTGCCGCCTACTGTCCCCCCGAATCGCTCGTTGGGTCCTGGCTCTACAAGAGTACGATTACTCAATTGAATATTCCAGGAAAGATGAACGTCGTCGCCGACGCACTTTCTCGTTACCCACCTGGCAGATTCTCCGTGCCGCTGGACCGTACCCTCACCGTCGGGGCTTTCAAGGCGTCTTCTCTGGGAACGAATCTGCTGCATGAGATCCGCCTTGGCCAACCATCGGATCCCAAGTTGTCACCCATCCTAAAGGATCTGCAAGAAGGCCAGGATCACAAGTCCTTTTGCTTATTTCGAGGACTAGTTTTTTTCCAGCCGGAGTCATTGGGTCCCGCGCTTCTTTGTATCCCGCACGCGTTGGTAGACCAAGTCGTGCAGTCATTCCATACGCTCTTTGGGCACTTTGGCGTTTACAAAACTTGGGCAGCCTTACGCCGTGAAGTTTGGTTTCCAGGCATGCACCGTAAGGTGAGGAACATATTGTGATACTGCGTGTTGTGCCAAACCAGTAAGACTTGTCGACTACCAAAACTCTCGCTAGCGGCCGTCTCCGCAGATAAACCTCTGGAAACAGTCTCCGTGGATTTCTTCGGTCTCCTTCCAAGCTCCGTTGGCGGAGTTACTTATGTTCTGGTGGTGCTTGATGTCTTCACGGGGTTCATCGCTTTATACCCAATCAAGCGTGCCAACACTAACACCTCCATATGGCGCATCCGACAATTTTTTGCAGAGGTGGATAAACCCGAGCGCATCATTTGTGACCACGGCACGCAATTTACGGCGGCTGCTTGGCAGAACTTCCTCAAGGCTGAAGGCGTTCGACCGGTCTTCTCCTCGGTACGCCACCCTCAAGGTAATCCTGTGGAGAGAGTCATGAGAGAGATTAACCGTCTGTTTCGGACTTACCGGCGTGACGGCCACAAAGGCTGGGCCAAAGATCTTCCCAGATTTGCAGATTTCATTAACAACGCCGTTCACCATGCCACTGGGTTCGCGCCTGTTGAACTCCTCACTGGACGAGAACCGAAGCATCTGCTACTACAGTGTTTTTGGGTGTACCCCGTTTGCCCCGTTTGCTTACATTTTAAACACAATTATTCTCGCTTCGGCAATGGACAGTCACGGGCCATGTGCGCGTACTTGTTGCAGTTAAAGCATTTTGGTTCTGGGTCCATTGCCGTTGCTGTGATGCGTTTCCCTGGAATTTGATCTGGTTTATATGAAGGGGGAGTCATGCTTACTTGTGTCCTGTTGCGATCGCTTCGCAACTTATTTATTCTTAGGTAGCTCACTACGTCATGGTGAAGTTCGTCTGCATCCTGGTGAGATTTTGCCATCATGGTCGTGCATAATTGGGGGTCATACAACCCAATGAGGATCTGCTCCTTCGGCTTCGGATAAATGTAGTTCCGCACAGAGTCGAGCTTTAGCATGGAAGTAATCATTGATATCCTGGTTTTTCTGCTGTGTTAGGCGCTCCATCCTCTTCCATTTCGCGGGCAGGCTGTCGTCCACTAAAAATGTTTTTCTGAATACTGCTTCAAATTCGATGAACGATAGGATTCTGTCTGATCGCCCAGTCCACCACTCTGCAGCTCCCGAAGACAAATTGGTGCGACCCATTTCCAAAGCTACTGCATCTGACCATTGGTGACGTTGTTGCATGCTCTTAATAGATCTTATTCATGCACATGCATTACCGTTCCCATTGAACGTTTGGATGTTGGAGGCGTTTGGCATTACCTGATATGTTACCGTGATTGGTGTTTCTGCACTGGGGGTTTGTGCGGTCGTGTTCTGAAGTGCGGTAAACATCTTATCAATGAGAGCGTCACGTCTCTGATTCTCCAGAACCATCATTTGCAGAATTTGTGCCACGGTTGACTCTCCATGTGCCGTATCTTCCTGTAGATTCACTTCCCCAGTCATGCTGTCGTCCGCATCATCGCCCATAACCGACGTAAGCAACATATGTTGCTTACTTGACTCAAAGCAGCTCTTGGTCGTCTGCTCTTATGCGTGGTATCTTCAGTCTTTTTGGTTAGGTTACCTCATGGCGTCCGGTCGGCCCTTGTGCCCTGTGGACTTTTATCACCGTATGACACTTAACTCACAAGGGGCTAACGCGAAACTGAAAATTCAAATTGTAAAACCACTTAGCCCATTGAAAGAATGAGTTGGTAGAAGTACAAAATAATTTTTGTTATCGGCTGCGATGTCGAAATATGGGCTACAGCCGCCTCCAAAGAAAGTACGATTAAATTACCATTTTTTTGTCATGAATGAGTTGCTAGGAGTAAGTCTTCAATGTGGCACATACGTTACGATGCTTGCCAGGTACCTTTTGGGTCAAGGGTTCGTACCCTGCGCGCATTGGGTTGCTTTTTCTATCTATCTACTTATAAAGATTTCTCAAGAAATATAATATTAAATAATCAATATTGTAATTATATAATATAATTTCTAAAGTGTTA
This sequence comes from Aleochara sp. GC000083, assembly GCA_030264555.1. NCBI lineage: Eukaryota > Metazoa > Arthropoda > Insecta > Coleoptera > Staphylinidae > Aleochara > Aleochara sp. GC000083. Next base: position 10,663 of record JARJDZ010007935.1, read on the forward strand.
TTAAAAAGGGTATGATTCCAACAAAA
>JARJDZ010007939.1:0-34686 GCA_030264555.1 Aleochara sp. GC000083
AAAACTATATCGAAGAACAATAACAAAGTTTGGACGTCCACTTTATGAAATACTAATAATTTTTCTCCTTGTATTCTTGAAGCGTTCATTCTTTGTTCTTCTTTCCTAAAAATATATCATAGTATCATAAAATATATGATAACCTTTCATTGTGAGTTTTGCAATATTTATCACACTGCAATCTTCCGTTTTCATCGCTTGTCGCTTTCAATTATGCTCCCGACAGTTTTCACTTTGCGAACATCCCCTCGTCGCAAGTTCGCAATTTCCATCTCGTTGTTAATTATTATTGAAAAGGATGTCTAACAGCTATCGCCAAATTGACACCGAACACCACCGGCGTGGATGCATCCATCGTGAGGGTCGGGCGAATCTGAAAATGTATTTCGAGTCATTTTGGCGACGAGGATTTGCTGGCCGCATTATCGAGCGCGCTGCTATTCATTCAATCTACACCAAAATGCTCGAGCACTTTCCTGCTGCACTATAAGCTTAATCGAACAACTTATCTCGACCGAGGGATGTTTGAGATTTTCGCCCGCGCAAATTATCGTCCTCGGCGCGCAACTAACTTCCAATCGGATTAGTCGATAATCTGCAAAGAGTTTAAGGCTGTGATTAACATACTTTCATCAAAAACTAATATATTTTCATCTTATCGAGGATAGTTTCATGTAAGTGAAATACAATATGAGTAACAAACATATGGAAAAACAGAATAAACAAAATTACAAATAATTGTAAAAAAATCTATATCCATTGGATTGTTTGAAACGTAATTTCATTTTTTTGTTTAAATGAAAGACAATTTTCGTATAGTAAACGAATTCTTTATTAATTATGTATTAACCACTCTGGTCGAACACCATTTACCAACTTTCTGGTAACAGCATAATTCCACGCTGACAAAGCATATAAAAATTATAAGATTAAGTGTGAAGTAGGGTGCAAAAAATACAATTAAATCTTCTGTCGGGAAAAAACGAAATGACTTTCCGAACAACAATCTATATTAATAAAAATGAGGTATCCAAACTTTGAGGCAGCATCACGTACGAACGGTTGAAACAAATTGACTAATGTTATGTTTGTTGCATTTGAAATTATCTAGAGATGGTTTATGTCAAAGATAAATTTTTGAAAAATCGATAGAAAATCCTGAAAAAACGAAAATTTAATGTTCTGTGAGATATTTTTGGTAACTAAGATCAACATAGGATATTAGGAAACAGTTTTGATATCTAAATCCGAAAATTGGATAAAACTTCCAAGAACCTGCTTTTGGAAATTAGCAACCCCTGCAAACTTTCTGATGACATTTTTTGCAAAAACATCTAGTACAAAACCAATTAAAACAATTTCGTTGATGGAAATCGATGGCTTGTATCGACATTTAGGTTTCGACCAACAACTCAATTCTGAGGCAGTCCTCGAATTGAGCCGCTGATGATGTCTTCCTTCCCATCTTCCTGCCATTCCTGGCTACCAATGTAGACACAAGTGCACAAATCAACACAGCAAGAACAAGCATAAGCGAGTGAATCCCATCACAGGTTTGTTCATCTGATTCGAACGCCACAATGCTTCAAAAGCAAGCAAATAAGTACAACTCGAAGCGCGCAACTACCACCAAAACTATCATCCCCGATGCCGATGGCTTCCGTTTGCCGATGGAGATGGGGCGTTGGCTCGATTGTGAAATGGTAAATTTGTCATTGCGCATCCGATGACACGATGGCTTGGAATGGAATGGAATGGCAGCGTCATGTTTGCCATTGTCTTTAGCTTCGACGAGTGTCCTCTTGCCAGATCGAACTCGTCCGGAAAGAATTGTCATTCGAACTTGTACATAATTGACTTTGGAGTTTGATTGCAAATTGCACCAGTTGAAAGAAAGTTCCTCAATTAAATACTCAAATTATTTAAGTAATTGAGTAGCAATTTAAATCACTAACATATAATTCAGATTTATTATATGTTATTTAGTTTGCAACAATTGTAATTCAGATTTGGTAAATTTTATTGAATTAATGCAAAACAGATTAGTGCCACTAGCACAGATTGTTAAATAATAATTCAATTTTTCAAGGTAAATTATGTACAGAGTGGACTAATTTCGATGTTTTTATAGGGAATCTTCGTAATGGTAAAAGATACGAAAAAATTAATTAGGCATTCGCGATGTCTTTTTTTTGAGATATATTCATTGCCGTTTTCAAAAATTGCCTATCGCGTTTTGTTTTTGCGCTAGAAACAAAAGTTTGATTTTCGTCCTTTTCGAAAAAGCCCCATAACTTTTTTATTTCGCTAGTTACTTAAATATAAGTTTTACATTGTTAGGACACTTTTTAGAGTAGATTTCAATGGAATAGATGGAACATTTTTTAATGCTTGGATTTTTGTCTTATAACATAAAGTTGCATTTTTTTAAATACAAGTCATATCTGATTTCTACATAATTAGAAACTAATTTTTTTCTGTTTAAAATGAACTTTAATATGTAGGGTCTGGCATAAATTTTATCTATTTATTTCATAAAAAACACCTTGGCATAGATATTTTGGTTGATATTTAGATAAAGAAACAAATGATTCTTGTAACTATGATTACAAAACAAATTTTAAAATATGTAATAGTTGTGCAAACGATCATCGTTTCAGTAGTTTTATATTTTATATGGATCCTGCAATAATTGAATACTATAAATGTAAACTCATGCATAACTTCTCCCAGAGCATAATTACTTTCAAATTCTGCTCAATCTGACATGTCCATCATGTCAAATCAAATTTGACATCATATTAAACTAAACAGTGTGTTAAAAGTTTTATTCATTATTAGTTATTAGTGAATTAATTCTGTAAAAATTATGCAAGACCCCATATGTTATAGTTCATTTTAAAGAGAAAAAATAATGCATTTTAATGGTATAAAATTTAGATATGGTTTGTATTTAAAAAATCCAACTTTATGTCATAACTCGAAAAATAAACGATTAAAAATTCTTTTAACTTCACAATAAAATGACAATTTCTTGTTACATTTCATGAGTTGGAATTACTTTACATTCTGAATTAAAAGTGACGTTTTCTTGATTACAATTCACAAATTTGTTTTTTTGATTCTTTGTCAATTTCAGTCTTGAAAATTTAACATTTCTATCTGAAAAGTAATCACATGCAAGCGACCCATAAATTAATCTCTCAAGTTTCGACCAAAATGGCAATCAGATTGTGAGCGTCGACAGTGGTAAAAGCGGTCACACCTAAATCCTTTGGTCCTTCCTGTTCATCCTAGCAACACTCACCATCAACCGACCAGCGAAACTGTTTCTAATCTTTGATCACTCGACATTCATTACTGGTCCACATAGTACACAAACTGTTAGCAGACAATAGTTAAATGAGCAATTAACACTTCCCGCATACCCGAGTTGCAAAAGACATGAAAGCACGTCCATATTTCATAATTGCAAGTGCACCTCGTTGGGCACTTGAGATCGCATGAGTTGCAACCATTCCAAACCTGCGAAGGGGCTTGAAATCCCTAAACGTAATCGGTTCGCTAATTAGATCCCGCAAATTGAGCCCCCATCGTTCCTCTTCCGCGCCCATTTGAGTGTAGCAACGGCGCGCGATTTGCGCGCCATGCGAAATGGATAAGTTTTAGTAATTAATAAGTTAATTAGCGTATTCAATGAAACTCCCGATGGAGCTGGGATGAAATCGAGCCCATCCATCCCTGCCGGAATGGGGATTCCGATGCGTACGCGTGCGCCTCATCCAATTGTTAATGCTGCATGCTGGAATTGGGAGTTTCGGTCGAGTAAATAATGAAAATCTAACTAATGAAGCATTCATAGAGGCGGGCGTACACACATTGAGCGGACAATTAAAATCAACTCCCGAAACGTGCTCCATTTACAAAGTGTATCGATAAAAGTAGATGTGCGTTGTGTTCGAAGTACAATAATGTGAAATGGAGATGCGTGGGAGTAAATTACTCGCCAATATTCGCTGACCATCCACTTGAATCGTTGGGTTTGCTATTAATTGCAAAACTAAATTGGACATTGGTTGCTGCATCCCATTCGATCACATACCATCTTTTGATGCAGGTTTCCAATGCATTCCAAATATGCTCGAATATTTGCGTTCGAATTGAACGATAAGTATGTTTTGCATTATTCGCCTAACAAAGACTGGTTAAATTTATCTGAAAAGTAAATTAAATAAATTTTTCAGTAAAATTGAGAAGGTGAATTTCAAATCCGAATTGTAATCTCTCAATTATATTTACCAAATCTGAATTACAATTGTTGCAAACTGAATTGCATATAACAAATCTGAATTACATTTGTTGCTCGCTTAATTTTACTAATCATCATTTGCTTTTTTTACTTTCTGTGTTACTTAGGGAAAAGTTGTAGTATTTTTGGAGTAATTTACTATTTCTCTTATTAATTACAAAAATAAATGAAACTAGCAAAAAATCAGTTTTATATTAAAACCATATTTGAAAATAAGTCATTCAAAACCAAAAATGTTTTCATCGAAAATTAAATACATAGAAGTTTTGCAATATCAAAATAAATTTTGCTATTCAATTGGCAAAAATAAAAAGAATCTCTAAATTAAAAAATAAAGACAAAACTATGAAGAAAATTAATGTATCAATTTTTAGTCAAAATTCAACAAGTAAATTTTTAAATAATGATAAAGAGACAGAATTTTAGAAAAAACAGAAGTGCAGAAAATTAATCATTTATAAAAATTGTCATTCAACTTTTTTTTAGAAAGGAAAAAATCTTTGTGATAAGGGATAGAATATCCCTAATTACCTCATATTAAATAAGATCTCAATTAAATTTCAAGAAACTTTTATATTAAAATTCTCGTTTAAAAATTAAAACCTTAGATATCACAAAAAAACGAAAAAATAAATTGAAAATACTTTGAATACCTTACTTCGAAAACGAATAGTAGTATTTCTTCTTATTGAAAGTTTATTTTACTTGACACCTTTTAAGTGCTTTCAACTGAACGTCGAGCCGTGGAGGCTTTCTAAAGCTTCACAATTCGTCCTGAAAAATAACAGGCGCGAGACTAGGAAAAATAGCTAGAATGTAGCACCATGCTGGGCGGAAAGAAGGCCGCCGAGGATTTCCGTGGAATGCAAAAGGTCGGTCTGGAAAAACAGCCCGGGCAACACTCGGAGCGGAAGCGAACACATCGCGTTTGAGGAAGTGGGATGAATTAAAATGGGTGCAGTGCGGATATGGTATAGGTTGGTGCTCTTTATCTCTTCAGTCAGGCTGCTGCTGCTGCTTTCTGCGAGCGAAGGAAAGGCAAATTTGTCATTTTAATAACTTTCGAGAAAGGCGCCTCAGTGGACTCTATAATTACAGATGATTGCACTTCAGATGCAAGTATTAAAAATTCTCTTGAATTTGCAAAGTAATTGCATGCGTACCTGTGGGTCACTTGGGTTTTAATTGCTAGTAGTTGCTAGTTGATTAAATTGATAGAGTTGAATCATAAACTATTCCTATTTGAAGATGTACTTTTAGTCATATATTTGAAAGTTTTCGAAGTTTTGTACATTGAATGAAAATGAGAAAGGATTTTACTGATAATTTGTAGGTTTTGCATCAGTAGATAGAATATACCGATTCTAGATCAGGGTGTTCTTTGTACACTGACTGATGACAGCGCACCTTGAGCTAGAACCGGCTTATTCTTTCTACTTGTACCAAAGTTGTGTTTACACTATCTTTCCAATACTTCATTGATTTTAGAAATTTTGTAAGGCAACTAATTACATTTACTAATTGTGTTACAACTACACAATTCCAAAATTATTTTTAAAATCTTATATTCTTGCAAATTACCAAGCTAAAATGGTATACCAAAATTAAAATATCCAGAATATCCAAGATACATTATACACTCAAAGATATAAATTTTGGTAAGATTTAAAAAGAAATTCCAAAAATTTCAAGAAAAACTTTCAAAAAGGAATTTTCATAAGAAACTTCTGTGCATTGAAAGATCAAAAAAGATTTAACTGATAATATGTTTGGTTCTGCAACAATAGAAGGAATTGACCGGTAATTACAGTTATTAATTGTGTTACCATTTCACAATTCCAAAATTATTTTTAAAATATTATATTCTTAAACTGTTGCTTAAAAAAATTATGTTGTTAAACCAACCCTCATTATCTTCCTTAGAAACAGTTGTTGAAGGTGATAAACAAATATTAAAATATCTGAACATTAGATAATCGAGAAACACTTTAAATTTAAGAGAAAACTCAAAAAATTTCAAATGACACTTTTTCATAAAAGTACCAACAAGATATTTTTGTACATTGAATCACAAAAACTGATTTTTCTGAAAATATGTAAAATTCCTCACCACTAGAGGAAATAGACCGGTTCTAGTTCAAGATGTAGCCTCATTCGTCAGCATACAAAGTATACATTGATCTAGAATCGGCCTCTTCCTTCTACTTGTACCAAAATTCTGTTTACACTTTTTCTGAAGTTGCTATAATTTTAAAAATTATTATAATTACTAATTGGGTTTAAAATCTTATTTTCTTTAAAGTTACCAACTTTGGTTATTAAACAATGGCTCATTATCTTCGTTATAAACAGTTGTTCCTTATAAAAGTGATATCCCAAAATTAGAATTAGAATATTCAGAATGCTTTAGATAACCCAAAAATTATACAACCAAGGTATAAAAAAATTTTGAATAGTAAACGAAAATTCAAAAAACTTCAAGTAACACTATTAAAGAAAAACTACTATATAAGTACCAACAAGAAAAATTCAATGTATCAAAAATGATGAACCATCAAAGAAAATAAAAAACGCATCAGGACCTCATGTGAACTCACCGGCTGAATCAGCACGACAAGAAATAAGTCAGCCGACGAAGCAAAGCCCCAAAACTTGCAACTCCGAGAAGAATCTTCGCAAATTCAACATAAGTCCGAACAAACTTCAACTACACCATCCGAACCAACCAAACTGGAACGGTACGACATCGGGCTTCCTTTATTTAGGTATACACACACCGTCCATGCCTCACGGTTATAGTTTTCGCACATCGCCTCGAATTGCACAACTAACTGGCTTCCTTACCACATGCTGGTCCTTCTTGTTTGTTGGAGTCTTCGATTCCATCCACCTCTTCTTCGCCTTTACCACCCACGCACACCCACACGCACGCAATTCGCGCATTGAACGCCGTATCCCAGCATGATGCTTCCTCTGAAGTTATAATTGCGTTTATCGTACGTGATACCATCCTGCGAAGGACTCTCTCGCACTCTCGGCATCTCTGGTATCTAACCAGAAGTCTTCACCACCACCGAAGACTTCCAGTCTCATTATACGTTTACTACTTACGAACGCGAAGCCTCCAGCAGGCAAACATATTCAACAAGCATCTTCAAGCGGGCGGAATATAAATATGGTGTGGAAGAAGCTCCAGAAGGATGTGTTGGGCGAAGGGGAAGATCTGGAAGAAAGAGATGGGTTGGGGGGTTATAAGTCCGAAATTAAGTTATGAATAATTAAGCCGTGTGCATTTGACACTCTGTGTGCGGCAAACTTTTCATATTATTCTTGCCACTTGCCACTTGTTACCGCAAGGATAACGCTGCATTGCATTTCGTGTACATGTTGTAAATGTCTTCTGACAACATCAAGCCACTAGTTTGTGTGGTAAGTTCAAGTTGAAGTTGCATTTAGACAAACAAGATTTTGGTTGAAAAATGTGGTCAAAAATTTTGTTAGAAAATGTGTTAGTTGATGGGATTGCAAAATTAAATATGAAATTTAATACTAATAAAGTGCATCTGTGAAATTAAAGTATAGATGCAACAAAAAGATTCGTTTACTAATGGAAAGCAAATGTTTGTATGTCTGGAGTGCTTGCTTTCGGAATTGTTTCATTTATTAAATCAACATAAAGTTTAAATAATAAGTAAACATGTGTGTATGACTTATTTGTTATTCTGGGATTGAAACAGGAAAATTATGGCATGAAATTTGTTTGAGAAATTTGTTAAGTGATAAAATCTTTAGTTGAAAATGGTAATTATTACAGGTTTCACATTTCTTGTTATTTTTTTCATAGACAGAAAATAGAACTTGGAGTTTGTAAACATTATTTTACTTGAATTTGGTATTAAATTAATTATTTTATGAGAGGAAAATAAGTAACATAATTCATTCTACGAGTCAGATAAATTAATTAATTCATTCTTATTTTTGATCACTTCTGACTAAAGTTTTTCAATATTCTTCCAATCAAAAATTTAAAAAGTGAGTTAGAAATCATTTAATATTATTGCAATACAAAATGATTATAATGAATTTGATATAGAGAATAATTTGAAAACAAAATTGAAAAATATATACAAAACACAAACATTTCTTACTATACATACAAATGACAACACAAAACACATACATATCACACAAAACTATGAACAAATACATTATATCACTAACAAATATGTATAAAAAACATAATGGGAAAATGTTTAAATAATGGCAAGGACAGAGATACAATTTTAGAAAAATCTGATGTTTATGAAATTATTTCTTAAAATTGCAATTTAATTTTTTTTGGGAGTTCAGAAATTAAATTAAAGAATTAAAGAATAAAAATACACGATTGAAATAAATATGAGACACTTTTTAAAAGACAATCACGAAATGACTAAAGAAATGTTTAATTACTAAACTAGAGACAGAAAACTTTAAAAATTTTATAGTTAAAGTTATTCATTATACGATAATAATTATATGAATTTTAAATAAAATAGCACTTATCTTATACTTTGTGATGTAATATTTTTCTTCTCTTATATGTTTTTTTTTAGATAAGTTTTTTTTAAGATAAGTGCTATTTCATTTAAAATTTAATAGTTATACTTCTAGAATTTAAAAAAAAATTTAAAACACTTAATTACAAAATAATATCTTGAATGTTCAAGTATAAATTCAAACAGAACCAATCTTTCAAAACATTAATACAAATAATACATTAATATAAAAATAATCAAATGAGTAATTGATGTAGTAAAAATATCATTTTTATTATGATTGCTATTAATAATTACCAATCTAAATTTTTATGATTACTTGGAAAATTAGATAAGTAATATCAGAAATTGCAATAACAATGATTTTGTTCCTTTATGAAATATTTGACTAACTTTTCTCCAATAAGTTAAAATGTAGTTTATCTCACGTGTACAAAACACTATAGGATACTCGAGAAATTTAAATTTATATAGTCCATTGTTAATTAATGAATATTTGCTTTTCGTTCCACATTAGACTACTGAAAATCTAATTAAATTTTTATTGCTAGGTGCAATTGTATCCTACAGGATAGCAAACACAAAAAAACGATACATTCTAATAATGAGATCTCTTGCAACAATTCCACACGAATAAAAACTATTCCGAATTCCAACCGCGTGTTAATAAACACAAAGAAACAAGTTCCTTAATTAAAAATTCAAAAAATGTACCATAAATGGCCCGTATCAAAACTTGTTTTTAAATTTGTATGTCGCCTGCATCCAGGATTTCAATTCCGGGATTAGAGAAGCGTGCACTCGTTGCCTACCGGGAATATCAGGATTATATCCTTGCCTATCGGGTCGCCTTCCCTCGGCTGCATGTTGCTGAAATAACATCGCACTTTTCTGCATATCTATGCGACGTGATACAAAGCGGACAAACACATCAGCCGCCATTTTTGCATACAACTCACACATTCATACGAATCTGCAGTTTGTATGCGATAGTGGGCGTTTAGCTGGACCTGGGGATCGGGTCCGGCTCGGTTCAAGAGCATACAAAGTGCCCTCCTTGTAAATTGTATGTAAACATCGACTCCGGCCGGGAACAATAAGCGACGATGAGGACAGCAGAGCTGGATGGACAACAGGAACAAAGATGCATTTGCCATGGATCTCCCACGCACACTGCACTGTTTTCCGGTATCAAGAGTCGTTATCGCTATTATTTCAAGTTGAAATTCAAGTATCGCCGAAACGGTCCACGGTTGAATGATGGGATTTAACGTTTGATTGAAACGTGACACTCGCCCAATTGTTTCTATTCGGTTAAACAACAACAATAACAATGTGGTGGTGTTACACATTGATGGTTGATTGTATAAGGAAGATTTAATGGAGAAATCTTGTTCAATAGGTTCAATAATAGATCATTTTATTCCTAGTGTGAGAAACAAATTTTATAGGTGCATAATAGCATTTTATACACATGTGAGAAAAAATATTTTATCTTACTGGAGCGTATAATGTTGCATTTCCTATGCGTGTTTTTAGTGCCAAAAATTGAATATTTTTCACTTATCAAATCAGTGACGTACATTTTTCTACAAGTGGTAAAAATGAATACCTTTTTTCTACAAGTGGGAGAAATGAATGACATCTCACAAAATAAAGTGCCATTGTTACTAAGGTATCAAAATTTTAAGGTTTGGCAAACATAATCATAATGTGCCAGTTCAAATGAAATTCTGACGATTTAATTGTGACATTTGAAATGTTATATCAAAAATTGTGGAAGTAATTTTGGATTTTGTTGCTTCTTGGAAAATTGTATCAACTTTTCTCCAGTAAGATAAAATGTCGTATATTGCACGTGTGCGAAATGCCATAATAAACTCGTGATATTTGGTAACTTGAAACATTGATAACAATAGTAAACAACACTTTATTTCACATGTTGTCTCTTCTCTCACTTGTTGAATAAACTAACACATAATTTGATGGAGGATAATTTTCGACTTGACACTCTATCGTTAAAATTATTTTGATGTTGACCCAAGTTGACGTGTCATCCAGCCCAGTATATGTTAATGTCGCTTATTGACGTCGCGAAAAGGGATTGGCATATGGTAATATCCTAAAGCACATTATCTATCATATAGATACGGTGGAATTGATATGAAATGTATTTAATTTTCATTCGGCCCTCGACGAAGGGCTGCAAACAAGAGCAAACGTAAACCCCGACCCTTATTCATGCAGAAGCAATTTTGGTTCATGTTTTAAACATACAAGCCTTGTACAAAAGAATAAACCTGCATATATTTACCCTGGGCTCGTTTACTGCTGGCTTTACCTTGCCTTACAACCTTAGCCGGGATGCTTGGTCCATTTTTATCTTCGGGCTCTTTTTGGATGCGTATTTCCAGGAAGTTCTTCATATCTCTATATGTAAAATTACGACTGGCATGACAAACATGTAATGAAATTATAAATTTGTTCATATAGGTCTTCCCAATAGAAATTTTTTCTGAAATTTATTAGTGTCAATATCGACAATGTTTCAAAATGTTTATTTTTGAACTGTTAATTCTGTATCTAGATGTTTAAAGATGTTTAAAGGAATGTATCTGGATGTTTCTAGGTATTGAATCAATCCTGGAAAGGACTCTTCAAATTAGGAAATTGGAAGTAATTTAATTTTGATTACTTTTTTCTTTGTGAAAATTTCATCTTCTTTGATAAATAGTATCCATATTTTGAAACAATTAATTTAGTACTTGAAACATGCAATGAACTTTTTCTTCTGTTCAAGATATATAAATATCCTCTATCTTGATTGATAATTTTAGACCTTTAAGCTTTAAGGATGAAGTATCTGAAGGAAAAAACTACTTTAATTAAAAAAGTGAGAGCATCATCGAAGTCCAAGTTCTTAGTAAATGTGCTTCTGATTATAAATGGTTATACATGTTTTCAAAATTAATCTCAATATTATTTTGACTTAATATCACAAAGATTTTCATTCAAATCTCTATAAAACCATCAGTTGTAGAAAAAGTAGAAAAGCAAATCATATAAAATAACAAACAATGCACAAATATAATCAAAAGTACTAAGAAAACAGTTAACAATATTTCAGATTTTATATAATTATAGTTATTCACATTTCAGATTTTCTTGATGAAAAATTTTGGAAAATCCTCGTATTTGTTAGTAAATCCATTTTGAAATGTCTTTTTTTAAGTCAGTTAATTTAACAAGAGTTGATACTAGCTTTAAACTTCTTCCTTTGTTAGTTTATAATGATGTTGAATCAACTTTGAACTATTTAACTTATCAATACTGAAGATACTTAAGAAAAAGGATAATTTTTATTAAAGGTCTACTATGGCTTCAAGGATCGTCAAAATTATGGTCAAATCTTTCTAGATTAATTTTGTTCATTTCTAGGATTAGTAATTTAAAAGAAATTTTCTCTGAGATGTCTTCAGATGGATTTCTTTATGTCATATCTTACGAGTATGAATTATTACATTGATACTAAAAAACTAGATGCTTCAGAATCATTTTTTGGAATATATTCAAATAGGATGCAGTTGTAAAAGGAAGAAAAGGATAACAAATGACTTAATTGCAGAAGAACATAAAAATAGTCAGAAAAATTTTAAAAAAGCAATTTTGAAATAAACCATCTACACCTCTTTCAGAATTCTATCAAGGTAAAGAATTCAGATTTCTGTTTTACAAACTTAACTTGATAACAAAATTGAATGGTCCATAAGTGATAAATCTAAAGGACATTTTGGTCATCACCCTAAATTTCTTATCATTACCACCCTCTGGTATTTTCGAATGAATCTAACAAATAAAACTTCCCTTGCTGAATATGCAACGACAAACAACAGAATGCACATTACTTACATGAAATACTATAACATTAATAATAACCGCTGCTATTAACAAAAAGTAATTTTGGTATTCCGGGAAGTATCTCCATTAAAATATGATCTCCAGCAAGTAGCATAGACTCTAGTGAACATCGAGCTGATAGCACAAGTAGTAATCTAGCTGCGTCGCCATCGCTTCCTCCGCCGCCTCCGCCGCCTCCACCGCCGCCATCGTATTAATTAATTAATTGTCAGCGTGTTCTTGTTCGCGACGTAGTCGTCCTCGTTCCTCGAACTGCACGCCTGTGCATGTTGCATTCGTAAAAGAGCTCGCGCGCGCGCCCTGCACCCAACTTCCAAGTCTATAAAGGCAGGCCACCAATCTCTTTGTCATCGTAAATTAGTTCCGAAGGCATTAATTTTAACGGCGGCAAACATGCCGCATAGAGCAAACACCAGCAAGTGCCACGTCGACGGTGGTCGCGTCGTCGTCGGCGTCGTTGGAGCGCCCCCAAGCGACGGCGGTGCTTGTGCATCAGTTGCAATCGCGTTCCCGAATGTTTCCCGCCACCTCCACCATAGCGTTTCCAATTTCTGTGCCACTCTTATCTGTTGCCTTCACGAGGCGTCGACGCTCATGACGCACAAAGAACAAAAAGAAAGTGCTTTCTCTGATCATGTCCTGGATCACCACCACCACCGACAACCACCCTCATACTATCACGGAATTTCTTCACGTGGTGTCTGCCATCAAGTCAGGCGATACTTTCCGCTTCCCTTGGCGCCTTTAATATCTTAACGCCGTTCGTTATCAGCCTCTGAAACGGTGCAATATTTGTCTCGCACCAAGGCTGACAATTGTAAATCAAAGCTGGTGAGGTATTTATCATCAGGTAGCTACCTGGGAACACTATTTTATATCACATGCAATTAACAACAATGAAGCGACGTAAGTTTCTGCAGTATCACTTTTGGAATTTATCTAAGGATATAATTCATCCTAGTTGCATTCTATGGAATTGTGATTCTACAGGATTTATTCATCGGGTAAATTTTCATCTTTCCTTTCAAAGATGGTAAATAGTGAAACTAAATTTTAATTTGAGTTTTCCTCAACGATTCAGAATCCAGAATAGTTGTCCTTTGCAATGAGTCTGTTCTTAAATTTTGCCCTTTAATGAAAATTAGTTATTTTATCTCTGAAGTGAATTTGATTATGTTGAAAAAGTCGAATAAAATAAGCACAATAAAATGAATATATGAAATAATTGATGGATTTGCTTTTAGATATTTAGCCGATCTTCAATGGCAATATTTAATAAGCAATTACAATTATATTCATTTGTAGAGGGAATCGACCGGTTCTAGATCAAGTTTCACATCTGACAGATGATGATTCAGTAGACGTGTATCATGATCTAGAACCGGTCTTAAGTCATCATATTTTTAACACTTACTTGTCACATAATTTGCAATTTAACAAATACATAATATGAAAATATATGTTAAAAATCAATGCTTATTTCAGTCAACACTGATGGTAATTATATGCAAATTAATCAATGAATTAATATTTGAAAATGGTATTAATAAAGTTTTTTGAAAGCATCAGTTAAATGACAGAAAGAAAGAAATTCAAATGTTAAATGGAATTAATAAAGTAACAAATGAATTTTAAGTCTGTGAATTGTAATCTAAAAAACATCACTTTTAATTCAGAGTGCTATAAATGTAATTTCAATTCTTGAAATATAATAAGAAATTGTCATTTAAAATTCAGAAAACATTACATATAATTCTGATTCCATTGAAGTTGATTTAAGTAATATTTATAAACTGAGTGATAATTAATGCTGCATTAATAATGTCAATATTCTGATGTTATGTAAATAATTTACCTATAAAAATGAATTATTATTTTAAAAAAGTGGCATTAATCTGATTTACATTTGAAATCTTCTGAATTTCATTTGATGTATTTTCAATTACGTTTGACTAATCTGAAAAACATTTAGCTATTTCATATCTTAAATTGACGCTTTCTCAATTATATTTACCACATCAGAATAACAATTGTTACAAACTGAATTACATATAACAAATCTGAATTACATTTGCAATTACAATTACAATTTACAATCTGAATTGCAATTTTTTATTCTATCTTATTCAACAAACAAACGTATAAACAATCATTTTCTGAGAACCCTAACAACTCCATTATATACATCACCCAAAATATCTTTACTAATTGCACTATAACAATACCACCTTATTTCGCTTTCAAGAAAATTATAATTTCTGAGCAACATATACCACATATGCTATGATTTTCAAACAAACCAATTTCCCAAACGAATACGTTTCGAGTCTCAGAAAGCAAGCACAAGCCAGCGAGGCGTAGTTAGTGAGACACAATTCTCATTAACTTTACGATTTATTAATTGTCTTACTTCACGCTTCACGTACATACGAGTAGATTTCCTCCTGCGTTCACATTTGGAGTGAAGTGGTTTTCTTCCTCGTGAGATTCTCGTGTATCCACAGAGAAGAATTACGACTTTACATTGTAATGTATTCGTACTCTGCTTGTACTCTGGATGCCATTCCCAAGTCATCCCTCAAGTCCACGTTGTTCCTTGTATGGTATCCATACCCGCCTTCGTAGCCTTCTTGAGCAATTTGTCTTGAGCTTGCATTCGGCATAAAACTGATGAACCGACATTAGATAAGTGTTTCTGCGATTTCCTGAGGGGTGTTTACACATTCGTGCTTTAATTTAGCATTGAGTAGAATTGGTTGAAATACAAATGAAACAAGTGGTTTATATAGAATACACACATTTTGCATTAGCTTTGTTTTCCTTCTGATGGAATGCATTTCAAAATACTTGTGTTTGCCATTTGAATAGGATATTTCAATAGTTCTTTGTTAATTTTTAGTCTAATGTTTAAAACTTTCAACTTTTTGTATCAGATAATAATATTTATCTCACTGGAGCTTATAATGTTGCATTTCCTATGCGTGTTTTTAGTGACAAAAATTGAATATTTTTCACTTGTCAAATCACTGACATACATTTTTCTACAAGTGGACAAAAATGAATACCTTTTTTTCTACAAGTGAGAGAAATGAATGGCATCACACAAAATTAAGTGCTATTGTTACTAAGATATCAAGATTTGAAAGTTTGGCAAACATAATCAAAATGTGCCTGCTCAAACGAAATTCTGACGATTTAATTGTGACATTTGAAATTCATATCAAAAATTGGGGAAGCAATTTTGGATTTTCTTGCTTCTTGAAACATTGTATCAACTTTTCTCCAGTAAGATAAAATGTCGTATTACACGTGTGCGAAATGCTATAATAATCTCGTGAAATTTGTGTATCACTCATTTATAATTTTGCATTTCTCCACTTATAATATAATCTACCATTTTTTATAATGTAGAAATTATATAAGATAAATTGTAATTTCAGATATCAGATGTTTTCTTATTGGAAATTATATTTGAATTTTCTTGCATTTAATGTGTAATATAATGAAACCTTCAAGGGTATTAAAATTCATTAAGGAAGAAATTAGGGTTGTCCGTTTGCCTTTCTTTGTTTGACAGTCTGAAAAGAACGTTAAGCCATGATACACCTGGGATATTACAATCGTTATATGGCATTTAGATTTACGATCGTTGCTTCACAAACAGGAAAGCCCTGTTTCTCATTCGAAAATCCAGGATGGCGAAATTTAATTGAAACTTCATCCCCAAAGGCGGAATTTTACATGGCAGAAAGTAATATATAGATAAAATACCGTGATTGCCAAAATGAAACCAACTCATTTCAGAATACATTTTGGAATCTTAAACAAAAGATTCATTTAGGTGAATGAGAATATTCATAAAGTCAGTCCCAGTAAAAGTTTAAAACAAACAACTCAAACATTTTAATTTTATATTAACTTTTAAAATACCAATTTTTTGTATATACTTCGTATAGTTTTAAAGGTTTTTTTAATCTTACAATTATATAAAGTCAGGGATATTATTCAAACTTGAATCTATTAATTACCAATCTTCCTCAACTTCTTCATTCTATAAGAATCATTACAAATCTTGTGAATGATAAAACAAAAAGTCATTAAGATTGGGAGTATCATGTATTTTTGAAATTTGTAGAGATCTTTGAAATTTCCTCTGTTTTTGTGTCTTTTTACCAATCAGTCACATTTTCAATAAGTTTTCTTGGCCATATTTTTCTTGTGATGCCATAGACTTAGTCTGATGTAGCTAATGAAAACTACTAATTAGGAATAAGAGAATAAGAGTAATCAAGTCTTGTCTAATTACTTAATATAATCATGCATTTTGCTATAGATGATGATTTTCCTTCTTCTTGCAATTCCAGAGATTTAAAAATGTTAAGAAAACTTAAGTATTTTTGTTCAAATTTATAAAGATTTCGAATATCTACCGGATTTGGTTCTTAAACGTCTTCATTCAATAAGAATCATTCCAAATCTAATAATAGACAAAACAAAAGATCGTTAAATAGAATATTTTTTAATTAATCAGCAAATATTTTCAAAAAATTGCCCTCTTTCAAGATCATTGATAGACAAAACAAATGTCAGGGTAAAATGGAATATTTGAGTGGCTCTAATTGAGATTGTCGATGATAATTATCATGAATTTTTCAAATTTGATGATCCATCTCTTCAAAGTGTCTCTTGGCTAATAAAGTATCTTCAATAAGGCATATATAACAGTAAAAAAGTTGTGGTACTATATATTTAGTTTTGAACTACAAAAAAAGACTACAAATTATATGATCGTTTTATCATTCTTAGTAACCCTTAAATTAACAACATGAAGTTTTTAAAAATTGTGTACTCTTTGCAGTTTTAAAGCCTTTTTTACTGAATTGTCCGAAGGAGTAAAGAATCCCAGAATTTTTAAAATCCTCTTTCTTACTTACTGACCGATTTGCAACAAGTTATAATCTAATTTGAAGTTGATCAGTAAATTTAGTACCATTCTTTGAAATCCACTAATTGACAAATTACCATCAACCCCAGAAAATCTTAAACACAACCTCCTCCACCGAAATTCACAAGGTAAACAATTCGACTTAAATAATTGGCAATAATTGATTCATGGCGAATTCCATCCACTCTCTAAAACCCGAACCGCTCCCTTGAAATGAATGAGATGTTTGCTCAAAAATCAAATCACGATTCCGTGACTGCTTGAAAGTGTGCACCGCTGCTGACTGCATCACGTCGTCTACCTTTCTTCGCTTGCACGTCGCCGAAGACGGTTAAAATTCACCGTCGTTCACTGTTTGCGTGTTATTTGCGCATCTCGAAATGTCTGAATTAGCATCCAGCGAATGCCCACGGACGAGATACGAGAGCACTCCGCGTCCTCGGGCGACAGCTTCCAATTTTCGGGCGCGAAGAAGAACTTCCAATTCCCAACGCGACACGCTGAATCCTCCTCCTCCTCCTCCTCCTCGTCCTTCCTTCCTCCTTCGAATTTTAATTCCGCATGCTGGAGAGGTAATGTTGACGCAGCCAGCGAGAGGACTCTCAATAAGTCCTAACTGCATACAGAAAGTATAAATCATTTATTGCGACGTTGTTTAACAATTTATTAGACGAGGCTTCTTTTTCCCGTCAGACAGTCGCAATTCAATCCAATCCAATCGTCATTTGCTTTGCGGTATGTTTCGTTTGAAAACGATATTGAATTATTGAATTACTGGACTTTTGAAGTTAGATAAATTTTTGAATAATTGTTGATGGAAGTCATATAGAAGTTTGGTTGAAAATGTACGAATGATATTGTCAATTAAGTCATAATGTAAAAATTTGTTTATTTACATTAACAATTGCTTAGAAATCATAATAATCATAATATACAAGGAACTAATTTTATAGATTATTTTAAGTTTCCTATGTTACTTTTGCATAATTTTTGCAATTTAATAATTGGGGATATTCTGAGCTGCCTTAAAACTGCATTAATTAAAATAAATTGTGATAAAATATTTTCTAAACTAATTATACTAAAGGTACTAAAATATTGGACATAAAATTTTGATATTTTCAAAAAAAAACTTCATTACAGATCAATTTTATTAGAAAACTTGAAAGTCAATCAAAAACTGGAATCCAAGATTTAAGTTTTCTGATGTTGACCAGTCTCGCAAATTTTGCTATTTTAATTACTGCACAAAAAATTTACAAACAATGCAGTAACGATTCACAACTTGAATCAAAATTGTCTTTTTCTGACGTTTACAAAATTAGCAAATTTCATTAGAATAAAAAAGCACTTAGTAGAAAATAATGAATATGAGTAATTATTTTTTTAAATACTGGTATCAAACTTGTCCTTTTCTGATATTTGTCAAACTTAGAAAGTTTCATTAGTTTAAAAAAATTCCTAATAGAAATAAATGAATATGAATAGATATTTTCTCGAATATATTAAATTACTGGACTAAAACATTTGTATATTTTTAAAGATAATCCACCATCGATTTACAAACTATTTTATTTAAGTCCTTGAAAATCGATTAAAAACTTGGATAAAAATTGTCCTTTTCTGACATTTAGCAAACTAACAAAATTTATTAGAATAAAACAGTTCCTGATAGAATTAAATTAATATGAATAAGTATTTTCTCGAATATTCTAAATTACTGGACTAAAACATTTTATATTTTCAAATTCACCACAGATTTAAACACAGTTTTATGCAAATGCTTGAAAATCGATTAAACTTGAATTCCAAATTGTACATCAATAATGTGTACAATTTTGCAAATTTCACTCGAAAAAGAAGAAATAGAAATAATTGTTGGCAATTATTTATTATTTAAATTTGTAATATCATACATTTAAGAGTATTCTGACCTACTCACAAACAATCCCGAAAATAAGTACGTATTTTCAATGAATTTCAAAATTATTGAACGTCAGATATTCTCATAATTTCAAATTCAGAGCAGTAAAATTTCATTTGAATACTTGCAGCAAATCGAATAAAAACTTGGATCCCAATTGCGCTCTCCTCATTTAAATTCGGGACATTCTCGCACCGCACGTCATAGCATTTTATTTTATTTTATTTTTTTCGACTTTATGAACAAAGTAATCCTTTCGCCTGCTGATTATCTTTGATTATAAGATCCGGATAAGACACAAATAAGAGGCTGCGAATGTGACTTGAATTTTACGATCTGATTACAGCACCAAAGGAGTGTTTTCCTCCCGAATCCACGTTCACACCCCTCGGGATCCCAACGCTAGTTTTTCCTATTCCAAACATGATTTACGGGCACAATCAGTGAACGCCGAACCTCGCCATGAAAAACTTCAAGCATCCATTTGATTAGTTTCTCAATCGAGCAGCACCTCGATTTCGTCCGGACAATACTCGAGTGCGCCTTGGAATTATACTTCGATTTGAATATTTAATACGAATCGTTCGTAGTACAAAAGGTACTGCTATACGTAGTACGGAAAATAAAAATGGATGGAGTAAAGGCCAGAAATTGATTCCCTTTGATGCAGATGTAGATGTCGTGCGTTCGATAAAAAGCGCATTGCGAACGTATTTTTGCATTTTGCGCGTTGCATTAATATCGTCGTGTTGTCTTTGTGTCGCGTTTCCGGTGGAAATAATGCCTCTCCTGCCCGGCCGGATGTAGCGCCATCGAGAAATGGGCGGACGGGTGTGGCACGCACTCATTTATTCGTTTCCACCATTTCCATCGATGGCGTGGGAGGTTTTTTTGTGCGTTTCGTTCTGCGGGCCGAAATTTCCTATCACGAGTATATGACAATAGCAGAGTGCATGCACTATTTGCAACCACGTATCAATTTGGGTATACGCGTAAAAATTTAAATCTTCTGGCCGGGGCGTTTTTATTTTATGGTCGTGGTCGTTTGTTTCGAGTATCGGATATCCATTAGGATACTAGCCAAAGATACTGACCTGGTTATGGGTTTAGATCAGTTGTTTTCTACTATTAGTCCAGTAGGGAATTTTCTGTGAAGACGGATTCTTTTCAATGTTGGTAACCTAGTCACAGATATTTGTTGACCCAAATTGTTGGTCTCTGGGTCAAAATTTGATTTCGTACTTTCCTTATTCGACCAGGAATAAATAGTTTAGGTAGTAGTCAAAAAATTGATCTCTTGGTTTCCAAAGATGTTAATTCAATAGATAGAGTTGAAGATCAGTTCATTGGATAGTAGATATTCCAGAAAAATTGGATCTTTTCTAGTGGTTAACGTTGGTAACTTGCTTGGTCCATCAAATTTTACCCAAATCAATTTGATTCTAAGATTCCAAGATTGGGAAAGGTTAGGAAATTAGAAATGAACTTGGAACTAGAATTTTTGGAAATAGTCTTAATTTCCCAGAATATTTCCTGGTCATTTGAAGGATATCCGACAAAGACTCTGATACAATGGTTAATGAAAATAATCTCGTAACCTTGTTAATCCTATATATTTTATCTTCGAGCCATGAATCAAAATAGGTTGGGAAACATGGATTTAGATTTGAGAATTTAAAGAAAAGCTCTGAAGTCCTAAAGATCTAGAAAAAGTTTTAGTGAGTTCCTGAAAATATATTTTCAATAATTCAGTTTTCCAAAGATATTAATTATGTGGTTATTGTTTAATATGCTCATTAGTTAATATTTCATGATATATTACAGTGTCTGATTTTAGTATCCTACTCTTTATCAATCCTTTTATTTTGCTTCAATTTAGTATCATCTGTAGATGAAAACAGGTTTTGAAAACATAGGATAACATATCAAGTTGTTGTTGCAACATAGGACAGGATAAAGGATAAATTTTATGAACCTAAGGTTGTTAATTGCCTAAAAATAAGTTTAAAAACATTCCAGAAAATATGGACCCAATTTTAGGTTCAGATTATTTATTTTCATAAAGGGTGAATTTAAACAAATCTAATATCCAAAAATGTTAGTAAGCTGATTATGATTTAGACTCAATTCATGGAAGGATATTCCAGGATATGATATCCTATATCTGGGATTAATACTGTTAATCCTCTCACAATCAGTTCACTTTGTTCCAATTTTACCTAAATTTTGTGATAGTGTTACAAGATCAGAAAATCATAAAGTATTGGAATGCATGTTCTTAAACTTGTGATCCCTAAGATACGTTTTTGAAAATCATGATTTTGAACAAATACCTGAAAGTATTTAAGGACAACCTCTTAAAAAACAGAAACCAGACTATGACCCTTAACCAGACTTGGTATCCTATTGGTATCTAATTAGGTATCAGATATTATGAATGCAACTTACCTTTTGAAACCATATATTTTCATGACCAAACTAACAACAAATTCTCGTATAACAAGCCCTATGAAACGAATCAGATTTCCCCAAGGATATCTACTATCTGCTACAATTTTGGGTTTGGGTTACAAAATGCGGAAATCGTAAATTACTAGGATGCATTTTCTTAATCTTGAGATCTTGGAAATATCTTCCTATCAATCAAGATTTTGAACAGTTCCCTAAAAATATTTTGCGAAAATATCTTCTGAAAAATAGTAACCAGACCATGGCCCATGATATCCTATTGATATCAAATTAAGTATCAATTATTCTGGACACTACTTACTTTTTGAAACTATATATTTCTGCAACAAAACAAATAACAAAAACTATCCTTATGTAACAAAACCTAAGAAAGGAATCAGATTTCCCCAAGGATATCTGCTATCCTCAAAGAACCCCCAATACAAATCCATTCCTGGCCATTCCTAATCAAATGCATCCTATTCTCGAATATTTTTCATACACACTTTCAGAGATATTCCTCAACGAATAGTCCTCGTATACACTTCGGAAATAATTTTGCTCGCAAGTGTTGCCTCGGGATAAGAGGATTTATGCATGGAACACTTTGTTTATTGTGGAATATCGGAACACGCGCAACGTGCAAACGGCTCACACCAACGCGAATGGAACTTTTCCACGGGCTACGCTGTCGGCATAATAAATAACCCGGGAACGCGCGCGTCGCATTTTGAAACCTCAAAAAACGACGCCGAGAACCAAACGACTGCACGCAAACTCGCCCAACATACGCGCGCAAAAAAAGAGGAACGGAGAGTATGGCAAATCCAGGAACGCACCCATGAAACCTACAACGATATGGTAATATTTATGCATCGGGGTTCGCACAGCCGTTCCCGCTTTCTCTTCCCGGTCGCGCAACATTTCGGCCTGCCTATAAAACATCAAAATCCCCTGCTTAGATTTACCATTTACATATTGTACACCTTTTAAATGTTGTGTGTTGGTACCATATACATCCCATGGAATCGGCTGGCCTCAGGACCATTTTACTTCATAAAAATGTCAAAGCAGGGCAATTATGGACTTTCCAGTAAACGTATACAGTTTGGACCTTCAATTCCAGTCATTGATGATGCACCAATCTACTGCTTTCCAACCTTTAGTTGAGTAGTGTGAATAAACCTATCGTTTTTTTTTTTTTTGTTATGAACAACATTTATAATTACCAAGCAAAAGCAGAGTGTTTAAGTAAAAGCTTAAATCATGCTCTTTAAAATGGTTTTTTAATCATCAAAATCGGTCAAATAGTTCTTGAGATATAACGAAAAACATTTCTTATTGGAATTTACATTGAAAAGTGAAAATGCACCTGTTACATAATAAGTTAAAGTGTATAAAATGTAATGTAATTGCTGTTTGCATTCCTCGCATTCCGATCCCATTGTTCGTCTGTTTACTTTGCAACTGTTTACTCGTTACTGTATCTTTTCTATTCTTTAGTTTACATTCCTCGCATTCCATTCCCCATTGTTCCCTATTGTTCGTCATTGCAACTGTTTACTTATTACTGTTACTGTTTACATTCCTCGCATTCCGTCTATTCTTTGCTTCCTTTCTATTTGCAGTCCATTGTTGTGTTGCATTGTGTTCGTTAGTGGCGTAGATCGTCATTATTCATCATTTTCTTCGATGCATCCACTCAATGCACCTGCAGCTGTCAAAGTTCATTCGAAATGAACTAGTTCACTTTTCACATTTTCATCAATATCTCCGAAACTAATGATCCAAATGCTTTCAAATTTTCAGGGATTGTTTGTAATATATTCATGGACATATTTAGCGATTTGCAATATCGGGAATCAATTTGTTCATAAATTATTAATGTTTATAAATCAAATAATTGATTTTTCTTAGTTCAAATGCGATTTTCTCGCAAACGGTTCGGCCGATTTCCACCAGATTTGGAATATAAACTAATAACACTAAGATGCTTAACATTTTGTGAGTGGAAAAGTTGTAAAATGACCGGAGGTGGCACTTAACTATGAAAAATGAAATAATCGGTCAATTGTTGTATACGTTTATTTTGTTGTACTTTCAATCGATTCATTTGACATAATCAAATCTAGCCCTGAATGCTACTGATAGATCTTGATCTCTCTGGACCGAATTTACCCGAAAGAGAGTGTTTCATTCCGAGCGTTACATACCAACTCGTTTCACTCCCTAATTTTTTTCACAGCGCCACGCCAAAAGAAGTTTTCACTTCAAAAACATCAAAATTGGCCTTGTACAGTTCAGTCTCTAACAACATTACGATATGACCTCACTGTACATCACCCATGACCATCCCCTTTTTGGAAATATATCCCAACCATATCGCACACCCCATCCATATGCATGAACCTTTGAAACATCAAAGATACTCCACCAAAACCACCACCAAAAACGAGTCCACCACCTCTAATCTCTTCCTATTTCTGCTTGCAGGTTTTCTGAGGACGAAACCGAGCGGGGACCGTTCGGACGACTCCGGAGGCAACCTGGGCATTAAGGACATCGGGGCCGCGCTCAGGTGGATCAAGAACAACATCGGCGCGTTCGGTGGTGATCCCACTCGAGTCACACTCGTCGGGCACGATACGGGGGCGGCACTCGCCAATCTGCTCTTCGTGTCGCCATCGGCGAAAGGTATGGATTATTGATAGGGTCAATAATGCGCTCAAGCAGCGCCCGCACTTGAGGACACAATTACAAGTGCTGGTGCTGGCTGGAGCCGACTTGAAAAACAATTAAGAATTCCAAGATTGTCCTCTCCTCTTCCTCCTCCTCCTCCTCCTCTTCCTTGGGTGGTGGAGGAATCAGGAAGCTCGTTGAACTTCGCCGACCTCTTCACGTTGTTGCCAGATAAAGGGCGCTTTCCCGCTTTCCAGATTTCCACGTGCAATAACATTTCTGGTGTACATTCCGCATTCATTCGGCGCGGTTTTATTCGTTTTTCATTTTGATCCGACCATCTCGTTTCTGTCCGCAATCAGATTCGCTGCTGTGGGTGGCTGGATATTTATTTCGTTCGGCTTTTATGGCTCATATATCGTAAATAATAATAAATCCAATCCCGTAAGTCGATAATCATGTTATCAATAAAAACATATTCTTAGCCGAGGCACTTCGAGCCACTGAATTTTATCGACGCTTCCAGGACTCTCGGAGTTATCAATCGCATCCCGGAAATCGGTTTCTTTCTCGGTTAGGCTTCCGCTTACCTTGTTGTTGGTTTTCATTACAATGCGCTCTGATTTTACCTTCCAGCGCCGAAAATATGCGCTTTTGTTGTTTATCCTCAAATTGACAAGATTAATGATTTATTTCTTCCGTCGCTATTTTTTTACTGATTTGATTGAAATTGAATATCAGAATAAAATAATCTCAGTAAACATCTTAATCAAACAATCAATATACATATTCAATGTTTTTACATATTCATCGTTTAACATTTCATCATATTTTAATATTATTTTTTAGAAATAATTTTTGCATCATTTGATGCATTTAAAGTTCTTCTAATCTTTGATCCTTCTAGTATTCAAAAAGTTCCAGTTCAATTATTTTGGGACACCTTTAATCTTTAAAAAACTATTTTTTTATATTCCTTTATATTGAAACGTTTTAGAACTAATCTTTTAATCAAACTTGTTGATATATCATCAACAATAATTACACAACTTCGTTTCATATTATCAAATAAATGTTAATTTTTATGAGATTTTGTTGCTTAGGATTATTTTTTAGAAAAACTATCAGTTACCAAAAACGCAACACCGCAAATGAAGCGTTTTTAGGCAAACAATTTTTCAAGAAAAATTTTTTGAAGGAAATAAATTCGAATATAGAAAACCAACATTCTTCCAAATAAAATGAAAAATATGTTTGCAATTTAGACTGATAATTTAGCGAATAAACAATGAATTTGAAAATTTATTTGCAACTAAAGCAAACAATCATTTACTGATTTTCAATTTATGTTTAAACAAAATTTAGCAAATTGATTTTTATTTCGTATTTTTTTCTTATTTCCAATTTGAATCGATAAACTCTTAAACTAAAAATTTCAGTCGATATAATAATTCGCTAACTTTATCCGATTGCGAAGTAAATATCAAATCTTTTGGCATTTTTAAGGGATAAATTATCAAATGTATCTTCAGATCATAAATTAGATCTTTTTGACATAGGAAATTCTATAAGAACATCACAAACAAATGATATTAAATAATTCCCCCGATTTCTGACTAAGGTTCTTCTTGGTATAATTTTGACCCAAAAGTATTATCCAGAATTGCACTTTTCTTCTTCTTGAACTCTTCTTCTACTTCTTCTGCCCTGCTCGCGAAAACAAAACAGAGCAGTGTCACACATGTGAATAAATCACGACAATTTATAGGTGAGCCATGTGAGTTGGCAAAACTTTTTTCAATAAATAAAAGTTCCACGCATTTGAATTTCGGCCGGCAAATGCGGAGCATGCGGAACTTATCAAATTAGTTAAAGGGTCTGCGGGATGTGCAGCGAAATCATTTGCATCTCGTTAAAGTTGGAACGGTTCCGGGATGCCATTGTCATCAGAACGACCTCCTTCTTACTCCTCGTCGCTCGGCCGTCTGAAGTTCGGACCGACGAGTGCCAACCAAGGTGATATTACACGTTTTCCGAACCGCAGTCGGACAACCCGTCCGAGCCAATTACATTCCAACGATGTCTCCGTATGGAGAACATTCGTTCAATACCCATTCGTTCACTTCCTGAATGCTCCGGAATTATTTCGGATGTGATGAACAGAACAATCCCCAAGCTTGCTGTAATTAGGTTCTAGAGGAATCATGCTGGGTTATGAATAATTATAACCCTCTAAAATTGGAAATCTCAGAAATTTTGTTGTCATAATCATGGAAAAACTCATAAACTTTCTACACCTTTTCCAATTGCAATTCAGAAGGCATCAAATATATTTCCGAAAGGAATTCAGATATCAAATGATATTCAGACTTGTAAATCTTATTTCAGAAAAAGTCACTTGTAATTCAGATAGCAGTAAATGTAATTCGGAATCATAAAACTTATTTCAGGAAATGTAACTTGTATTCTCAATAACGTTTGACCATTAAACTTATGATTTCTTAATTATATTTACCAAATCTGAGTTACAATTTTTGCAAACTGAATTACATATAACACAGAATTTCATTTGCTATTTGCTTATTACAATTTCTTTATCAAAATTGCATTTAATACTTTCTGAACTACTATTGGAAAATTTGTGATTACAGTCCCTCTTGTTGAAAATTGTGAACCCAATATAAACTTACGAGGACCTAACTTAAAAGTTTAAGTAAATTGAAATGCACACGCACTCAAATTGAACGTAAAATTTTTACAGGTCTCTTTCGCCGAGTGGTTTTATTGAGTGGCACAGCTCTGAGTCCCTGGGCGACAATGCACAATCCGGACGCCCTCAGACAAACCGTGGGCGAACAGGCTGGATGTCTTGCACCCCAAGCTTCCTCAACGGGTGCAACGACGACCTCCGATGCCGCTTCCAGTACTGACCCATTGCAACAACAACAACAACAACAGCAGAGACACCAACTCTCAGACAACGACAAGGACATTGCCCCATGTCTTCGATCGAGGTACGTTACGCAACTCAGTCATCTAACAACTTTAGCAGAATTCCATCTTAAACAAAACCCTCATCGCATAGCTATCACTAACAACCACCTAGACATATTATTAGAGGATACTCTAGCGACCATGGGCCGAGATTCCATGCGCGCATCCATCCATCCATCTATTCTTGTTTTTATTTCTGCTTGTTTGCAATATGAGACTCAATCGAAATTCCGCTGGTTTTCCCCCAGCTGGGGAACGCACTCAAAACGCGATTTTGTGCAGTTTGTAGCCGGCTCGTCGCGAACATTTGTTACATCTCAACTTCGCGAAGTTGCGCAACGGCAAGCAAGGAGCATGCCACTCGTATCGTCGTACCATTATAGCAAAGTGCATGAACGAGATTAAATTCTCTGCGTCGCCGCTGACACTCTTTCCTCTCTCGATAATCTTTTCATCTTCGTTGAGCCAAAGCTGCAGACGAAGAACGCGCACATAGTGCAGATAGTATGTTTTCGGTTCATAATATTCGCGTTCAGCACAATGCCCTGCCGCGTTCCAATTCCATTGCAGTCTTCGCATACGGTTTGCTGAAATGCGACAATGGATTCTTCGTCGATTCTTGTCCCATTCTCCAACCGCCCCCTCAGCAAGTTCCAGATCTACAGCGAGTGTGATGTTTGAATGGTGGGTCTAATAGACACAAAAACTGTCTCATTCTCATAAGAACTCCAGAGAAGTCTAGAAAGTGAAGTTCATTATAATAAGTACAAAGTTATGATAGTAATGTTTCGATCCAAGAAGGTACTCGTACTTTTCATCCAGTTTAATAATCATATATTCCTTGGCAAATACCATCATCTAAGAATTTCACACAATGTTATCCGACTCCGAAGAATCTAGGAAAGTGTGTAATCAGCCAGCGTACATTTTTACAGGTTGTTGAGCTTATGCTCTTTTATAATTCAATTTGTGTTGCTCACTAGGTGGTATTTTTTTACGTTTTTACTCGCTAGAATGGTTTTTCAGTTCGAGCTTTTGTAATGCAGTTATCTTTCATCTATAAACCTTGTTATGTTTCTATTGTAGCCATCATGAGCGCATTATTTTATAACGTGCATCAAACAACCTGAATGCTATTTGCATTTATTTGTAGGGTTCACGCAATTTTCACATTCATTTTCTTAGTGCATTCCGCACAAAAACAGTATAGGATTTTACATGTTCACTATTTTACATAATTATCAGATGCATTCGTGCAAGTACGAATATCTATAAACTGCAGCAATGGTCAATTTGAGTGTATTTACAATTAGAAATTTCTAATTAAATGTTTTATGCATGTTATACGGATAAAAATTAGAAAAATTCAAATTTCAGGGTATTGTTATAGGCAACCCACGATACCATGTATGTTAGGTGGCCTATGCTGCAATCTAGGGGCTGACTTAATTTTTTTGTACTTTTAATCACTTTTTTATTAGGTATCCTGGTTGTCTGATATAACTATCCAATAATTTATTTAATTTAATCATTTAATTTAAACTAGTTGAAAAAGTGACATCTCTCGACGTCTTGCTCAATGTCTATTTCTCCCACCGTCCGCAACATAACCTCAAAAATATAGTGTTGAAAATGTCAGTTGGTGAGCATCACTTGGTATCTTGAAGCAATAAATTCGTGTGCAAATCAATTGTTATCCGGTGAACAACTATCACAGATACATCATTTACCGTGAACAGCAATTTGTGACCGCAACAAACGAGCAGCACCCACTTTTCGCATGAACCCTGACCAAGTATGTACGGCAAGCAGATTGAATTATCTCGAATCGAAGTTGTTCGGCCGGCCTACATCTCCGCATGTACGGCTCTCTGGAGCACCAGCTCGTCGAAACCGGCGACTGCATGTTTGCGACCTCCGCATTGCTGACGTTCTAATTAACAGGCTTAGTGCGCCCGCCACTCGACCCGACCCTAATCGATTAATGCCAATAGCCGGACGTCCAGTCAGGTATAGACACTAATTAGGCAACTAATACATTCATTAAGCGTTAATTGCCGAACGAGAAGATACACGGCGCAAAAAACGATCCACCCTCGAAGTGATTTATTAACCATGTTGTTTGTTTGCAGGCCGCTGCAAGCATTGTTGGACGTCCAACTGGAAACGGTGCGTTTCATGCCACGAATTGCACCTTCGTTGCCTGTGGATGCTGAAACACCAGACCCGGCGTTTGCCATGGAGCACGCCAGCGAAAATTTCATCACATGCGAGCTGCTGCTGGGCACCTCGACGACAGAAAGCTACAACGATTTCAATGCCAATGATATCCAGTACGGATTCGAAGAGGACCAACGTAATCGTATCCTACGCACGTATATCCGCAACGCGTACGTGTATCACCTGAACGAGATCTTCTCAGCGGTGCGAAATGAGTATACGGATTGGGATAAACCCATCCAGCATCCCATCAATATTCGGGATTCGACCATGGAGGCTCTCAGCGATGGGCATACAGTTTCACCGTTGATCAAGGTCGGGTATCTTCATGCTCGACGTGGGGCAAAGACGTACTTCTTCCATTTTGGGTACCAGACGAAGGATGGAGACTATCCTCAGGTAGGCTCCACGTCTAACAGCATCTGAGTTTCTTCCAGAAGTTTAGAGGACTCACTGCGAGGAAGAATCAAGCCAGTGATTGAATGAAACACGCCATTAAAGATTGCACGTTATCGAAAAGACTCCATGTAAAGCTGCGGCTTATGTTTCATTAATGACTGGGAGGAAGACATCTCGCTTCAGATTTAACTCGAAATTCAAGCGTATTTAACTTGTCTCGGAGCCATTGCACAATGCCGTTCACCCGTTCGATTTAAATTGATTGATGCAAATCTGACGGATTATATTTTGGATCCAGACGCGCAAAACACAAGGCTTACGCGCTTCCAGCGAACGCCTTAGCGCGAGGCAAACATCCATTTTCTTTCGACAGCACCATCGAGCGCCTTCGAGTGCTGATCGTTTAATCAAAGTCATCGATAACGCCGTCAAAACAATGGGCAATCTCTGAGCGCAGCATTTTCGGCCGATATTTTACAGAGTGCACGACGTAATTGCGCAACGCAATGATTCGTGACTCCTCATTATGTCGCAAGCAATGCGTAATTATTATCTCATGAAATTGTCTAATGTTGCTTGTTTGTTTGAATGGTAGCGTTTGGGCAGCGTGCGCGGCGAGGACCTCACGTACATCTTCGGTCTGCCGCTCGTGGGCGGCATGCCCAATTTCCCGGCGAACTTCAGCCGGCAGGACATGGGCGTGGCGGAAGCGGTGCTCAACTTTTTCACCAACTTCGCGAAGAGCGGCGACCCCAACGGCCCCGGCATCCAGAAGAGCGACATGCCCGACTATGGCACGGCGCGCGAGAAGACCCGCTACAAGGGCATCACGTGGGACCCGTACGAAGTGAGCACGCAGTTCTATCTGAGCATCGGTAAGTGCCTTCTTTCCATACCTTTCACTCGTCGTTCAATGCGGCCCCGTGGTGATGTCAAATGGCACCCACTTCAGAATCTAAATTCGCAAGCATACACCGCTCCGCGTGAAACGGTACGCAGGCAAAGACAAAGCGTAGTCGCCCATCCACTTTATTAAAATTGCATTACGTTATGTTAATGGAAAAAACATGTTTGCTGCATGGGAGTTAATACCGGAATCCCGTACATGTGGGCGTTAAAGCTTTAGCGAAACTTTAGCGGTCCTGTTTACTGTCAGTTAATGAAAACAAAACAACAACAACCCAAAAACCTAATAACGAGAAATTTTCGCCGTTGTAATTAATTTACCGCTTGCTGGAAAGGCGTAAGGAAAAGGTGTTCAAATAATTTTCAAATTTTAACGTTTTAAGCTTATCGTAATTCAGTAACAATAACAAAGGATCAATTGCTTTCAATCGTATTCGCTTTGGTTTTACATATTTATGAGTTAAGGGCGATTATTTTGTACATAGATATGGATTGGATTAAGTTATCATGTTTCATAGGATTTGCAAAAACGGTTGAAATGTGTTGGGTTGGTTGCATATCATAATTTAAGGAAATGAACTTTTCATCTTATTGCATTTTCCACCAGTTTTTAACAAATGGTTAATATATTTTACAAATAATTAATGAAGATATCATTTTTGGGTATTTGAGTACACTCTTTGGTTATTCAAGTTATCAATTTTTGAGGAGGAAGAATTCATAACATTATCGAGTAGTTAATTTTGGAATGCAATTATTCAAATCTTCTTTTCGAAATAGATCCTGGAGGCTATTTTTAAACAACAACAAATATGCTTTGCAAAAAAGAAACCAAATTTTAGAAAATTTTAATTTATCTGAACATTTAAAACAAGTTTATCAAAATTGACAATTTAACAATATTCAAACTATAATCTAAACTGAAACAAACAAAAGTAATTGTGTTTTTATTGAAACAAACAGCACTTTTGTGCCAACTTAAATATTCCATGTAGACAAATGAAAGTAATTTAAATTAATTAATACCAATAGATATTTCTCGAGGATGTAAAACAGCACTGACAATTTAGAAACGGCTTTTTTTATTGCATTGCACCATTCCCAAAGTGCATTTTACGACTTGTAACGAGCTGACTACATTATTCACTAGCCTCCCACATACATATAACTAAACCATTTTCCACATTGCCACTTATTCATTCACACTTCGCGCCCGATACGCGTTTTCCCGAATAGAGCGCGTGAACAATCTACAAAAATGCTCGCCTCTCGGGATGGAAAAACGTACACACAACACTCCAGCAGCCGGAATTAGAGAGTTCATCGTAATATTAGTCAGTCCTTTAACACCAGCGAGTGTGGGCAGGAGAATTGCGCTGGTAACTAGTGTGCAAATGACGTGCAAAAAAGCTAGACAAAAGTGCATTATAATTACGGCTACTTCGAGTGCAATGTGCGCTGGCACCTCATGTATTCTGCATTGTTGCAGTGAGTGTGGTAGCAAAAGGACCACGACGTGGAAACTACAAAAACATATCCTACATTAGTTCGGGCGCAAAAAAGCGCAGGGCAAAAGTTTTACGATGTCGCGCAATTAAATGTGCTCAAGTATATGCAATTAAATTGCCACGTTTCGAGCTAATTACGTTAAATACCGTACTTGAAATGAGTATTTTTATATTTTTGTAATGCACTAACAACTCTCTGGGTGGAGAACGCACTGGACTCCAATTAATTCGACCCGGGACCGAAACTTTATTTATAATATTTGCAATAGATGGGACTAGTCGTGGGGAATGGGATGGACGGAGAAGAAGTCGTAGTGGAAGAGAGCAGCTGGCGTTATTTGATGAGAAGACTCTATGAAAATTGCGCCATAAATTTCGCGAACGTCTTCATAATTCTTCGCACACACTTTCGCTTTCCGAACCCTCACAAGCGCGAGTCATATTTCTTCATCACTTCTAGCGTTTATACTGCTTTTTTACGTTTGTAGCTTAATAGATTTTCCCTTTTGTTTCATAGACTGAATCATTAGTTTTATCCCCAGCGGGCTTTTTATCTTTCTGGATGGTACAATGAGTAATCAGGAACAATTTTGCTTCTTGGACAATCTAAAAGTGTATAATCTTGCCAGCATTTGCTCTAATTTAATACGTGAATTTTGATTAATTGCAGGGTTTGAAATACAAAACCTATGGGAAGCTATGATCATATTTTTGATATCATTTTCAGCAACAATTCGATCTAAAATGACACATTTAAAGGTAATCTATCCAACTCTTTAAGAATTTGATTTCAAATGAAATCATTCAACTTCTTCCAAAGATCTTTAAAACGTGTACATTGCGTTGCTTATAGTCATATTGTTAAAAAATTACTCCTATGTATTTCTGATCTTTTATTAGAAAATCCAATGTATGGTTTCACAAATTCACAAACCATTAAGTGAATTATAGGGTAATTTTTCATTTCGAACAAGTCAATTTTTGAAAAGGTACATTCATAACCATATCGAGTGGTTATTTTTACTTGCAATTGCAAGTATAAATACTCTTTTCAAAGTAGTATTAAACTAAAGAATATATTGATATGGTTTTGCAGAACAACAAGACAAAAACTTGAAAACTCTTATGCAAATCACTAACATTAAAGTTTTCAAAAGCTGATGGCAAACAAATAGTAATGAGTACCCATCAAAAAGATAATAATAAAATACTTAAACATGTATTTTCGTCATAAAAAACGACAAAATCGTTGAAAACCATATTAAAACCGAACCCATATCACACATTCATGTGAAAGCTCTCGCACAGTGCGCATAAATCTTCATTGAAAATCTTTGAAAGTCGTAAAGTTGAAAGCGTCCCACATTAATCCGTTACAGCTTAACACACGAGTAAGACGAAAAAAACTATTTCGCTCCCTATTCCTCCTCCATGAACCCACCATAAGTGATCCCAGCGTGACGAAGGACAAGACGAAGACTCCAGAAAACATACACCAAACGAAAAGAAAACAAGTACCAAATACAGCATCCTTAACTTCTAAAACGTCTTCGAGCTGCACTCTTTAAGCGTTCGATCGTGGATGCCTCACTTCCCCATCGTTCCCCATACCTGGATGATAAAATGTAGCAGTGAATATGTGGTAAACAAGCATTTGCTGGCTGAAGCCGAGAGGAAAAAACGATGAAATCAATTTTATTTTTTATGCGATGCTCCCGCTGAAATTCGCCAGACAAGTACTCTAGCTCGGGTACATTGCATACACATGCGATTTCGGAATGGCAAATAGAAATTGTATCATCGTCGCATTCGTTGATACGTTCGAGTATTCCAGAATGTGGAGAGATGAAAGTAATCGAAACAGAAGGAATAAACGCGCGAGGATATGTGCACAAGCT
>JARJDZ010007944.1:0-16428 GCA_030264555.1 Aleochara sp. GC000083
CGGCGCTGCTGTCGTGCTTCGATATGGGGCTGCCACCTGCAGCAAGAAAGTACGCTGGCGATGGCGAAACGTATCGGACCGGTTTGCGTTGTGATTATTCGTGAATTGAAACAATGATGTGCATGCAAAACAACAACAGAAAAAACAAACGTTAGCATTGAACTAATTCTAGTTCCCTTTCCAATTCAAACTATTTTGAAAAATGCTCAAGCCCCTCATGTCTTTCAAGTTTTTCAATGTCAGCTTGAAGGTTTTCAGAAATGACCAGGAAAATTTCTGAGCCGTAATGATATCAAGTTCTAAGTTAAAATTTGCAGTAATTCTTTGGAGATGATATATTATAGATGATACCCTAGCGAGGATTTAACAAAGGACCAGTCGGAATTACGTTCTAGACGTTAATTACCTTTATGGTAATTTTAGTTGAAATTATGTAAAATAATCCGTAGTTAATGAGAAACACTATTCCAAAAGCTACAATCTGTAAAATACTTTAAAATCTTACTTGAACTGCTTGAATTATTCTACTATTCCTACAAGAAAGAGACTCTTGTAGAATCTACTGGACTTCCGCTATCAACAATAGCTATGTTTTTGGTCAGCTAATCCCAGAAAAAGTACTTGGATTTCAATTTCATGCCATGTTCAAAACTTCAGCGAAATTTTATGTCATTCAAGTCAGTGGATTGTCATAAGGCACAGTTCTTCAAAATCTTATAAGCCTCTTGTCTTTAGCCTATGTCCTTGCCCTAAGTCCCATCTTGGAAACCATTATCCTGATATGTTAATTTCCTGGTTTGACTATCAAATTGTCCCATATGACCCATGTTGGGAACCCCTGATCTAACATATTATCCTATACACAAACAACTACTCAACAGATTCTTGGGAAGGATAGTAAAAATATTTATGACATCAGTGTCAGCGAATTGAAGTGGTTGATCAAAGAGTGTCATATACATTTATTGGCGAACTTTAATTACCTCCTTTGTCACTCAGTGCAGGAGCGCTGGTCGATCCTCTGTGCTCGCCACCGCCGCCACTCAGCACGCCACCTTTGTGCCGCTTCCGGCGGCCATCCTGCGGCGTGCATTGAAGCCGCAGGACCAAAATAACCACGACGGCGACGATCAGCAGAGCTGAGACGATCCCGATGAGGACGCTCATCATCGGCGTGAATTTGAAACCAGCGCGTTGGCTTTCTGCTCGCACACAAACAAAGGTATCAAGACCATATAGAGCGAAATCTATTCAGTATGGACATCTCTAACTGTCAGCAAGAAGAGGGCAAGGGTCATTCATTGGTCACTACTGAGTGTTACAAGTATTTCAAATCCAAGGTAGAAAGAGGTGGATAGAATAAAAAGATGGATCTAGGGTCACATCTATGGTAACAGTTAAGGATGTTCGAACCAGAAATATAGAGGACGGAAGGGTCATAAGAAGTTGAGGTCCTTGGTAAACCTCAACTGGTTAAACTGATGGCATACTGGTCCAATATAACATGGTCTACAATTTAACCCAAATTTTGTTGTTACTTCTTTGTCTATATCTATGGTTCCAAGATCTTTGATCTCGTATCATATTCCAGAAAGACTCCAATTTCATCATCCCTTAAAACATGATCCAGACACATCAACCTGAAGAAGACCTCTCTTCGACATCCCATTCGATGACAGATTTCAAAAAAAGGGACCCCACATTTAATTGAACTTACCCTTCTCGGGAGTGAGCTGCTTTTCGGGAAGACGAAGCGTAGCAGCCTGTAGGATGACCGGTTCGCTGCGTCCTTTCGCATTGTACGCAAAGATGGCTGCCTGATATTGACCACCTGCCTCCAGGCCGACGACGGCGAAGCGAGCCACCGGCGACGATAGATTGGCGCGAATCTCCTGCGTGTGGCTCTCGCGAATCTGCAAACAGAGGCGTGCATACATAGAGAGGTGGCGGAAAAATGTGCGCCAACATGGAAAGAAATTAAATTAGCAAACATTAAGCCGTTTAAGCGGGCCGCCTCTTGGGGCGGCGATAAAGAATTCGCCACCAACACCATTGCTGTGCTAGCAGCGAGTAAATACAAGACGGGCAAAAAACACAATGTGGGAGCAAACATGGAAAAAGAGGAAAAGGTCCATGGTCCAGGCGCACTAAATATGACGCGGGTACAACGTTAACCTAATTCCTTCTAATTAAAATGTATAGCTGGCGTCCAGATAGCATCCGTGGAAAATTGCGCGTGAAGGCGTGCAAGACAAACGGAAGAAGGCGAAGAATTCATTTGGGTCCCAGCTTCCGTATTGCTCCATGTCATTCTGAAGGATACACTGTGAAACAGTGCTTCCCAACCTCCCAGAATCCTGTTCCATGTCTCCTAGTTTGTAGGTTAAGTATGCTTCCGTCCATCCCGAGAAGGTTTACTTCTGTTACAAGACTGGACCTCAAATTTTCCAGTTGTTCACCTTTTACTATCAAATTGACCCATTTTGGGAAGATGCCCCAAGTTGGGGGATACTGTCCACATAATTTTTTGCATTAAGGGTCTGACTTGTAAGAACTTAACAAGGAACCATTTTAAAAATGTCGGTTCCATTTCCATTAACACCTTGTAGAAGCCAGCACACTTTGTTTAATGTGACAGTTAAAATTTGTCTCATTTCCTACTACTTTCACCTTTCGCATCCTCCTTCGTCCCTCGAATTTTTCACATTGTCAGAAAGGACCTCATCGTTACCTCCGCCGAAAAAGTAAGCACTCGAGCATCGCTGGAGGTAATTGGACGTCAGACATTTTACATTTGCTCGACCTCGCCCGCAGAACTGATGACGCTGCGATGGTACCTAGATGCGAGCGGCGGCAAACAGCTCGAAAATAAACAAGCAAATGAGTGGAATGAAGGAAACGCGTTCGCGTAACGAAGGTGCGCACCATGCCAAGCCAATTTGCAATTCGACGGATATGTAATTGCTGCGCCGCGGCAAGAGCGCCATTTTCGGCATGATGGCGCTCGTATGGGCGCACATATGCTGGTAAGGAAGTCGTCGACAGCGTCATTATGCGAAGACATGCCAAATTATATTCTTATGCGAATGGCGCGCCACCATCTGCCAGTTGGCCGCGCCATTATTGACGCTACAAGAACGTAAATGCGTTCTAATGGCGGACAGACTGATGTCTAACAAGCTGCCAATTAGCCCGACCGGAGGCTGGATTGGTGCTCTTGGAGCCTTAATTGGCTGCGGCGGTTGCAAAGAAATCAACGTAAATTGAACCGAAACAGAAACAGCTTTTTCTACTTTGATTCCTCTTTGGGGTTCCCAGGTTTCTTTGCAGGTCGGTTGTAAGTTAGAACTTACCTCTAGGAGGAAGGATTGCGGTAGGCCGCCATTGAATCCTTCCGAACAACGGATGGATAGTGACGTCATCGATATGTTTGATATGCTGCAGTTGTGGACTTGATCAGGACGTCCTATAAAAGAAACCAAATATTAGATCCATCGTGTTTGGTGTGACATAACATTACCATGGTTACAATGATTTAGAAGATTATTAGAACTTCTATTTATTATTACACATTTACTTTTATGATATCACCAAAATTTTCTAAAATTTCTCTTATCTTCTTGCTGATTCATCAATTTCTTTATTGTAAAATGTGATTAATTTGGAGTAGAAGAGGTCTCGCTCAGCCTTGATCTTCAGAATTGAAGGTCTTTCAAATCAACAAGTTTCCCAAGGTACAGAAAAGATTGTAATCTATCAGTACAAGATTCCGGAAGAAAAGAGATATGATAAAAAAGATCATCTAAGCTACAATTTTCATTGAGTCCTGAATTATCCTTAAAATGACCTTTTTGTTATTGACGAGTCCAAAATCCTTTCGAAGGAATTGATGAGATTGAAGAAAATAACAGAAAGGTGAATACATAATCAATTATTATAATTTTTTTATTTTATAATAGAAAATAAATAAATTACTGACAAAACCGGAAGTTACTTACTTAATTACTTAACAGGAAGTTTTATAACCCAGCTTAATTGAATTGAAGGTCTTTCAAATCAACAAATTTTTCAAGGTACAGAAAAGATGGTAATCCGTCAGTGCAAGATTCCGGAAGAAAAAGATATGATAAAATAGATCATCTTAGCTACAATTTTCCTTGAGCCCTGAATTATCCTTAAAATAACCTTTTTGCTATCGACAAGTCCAAAATCCTTTCGAAGGAGTAGAAAATAAGTAAATGACTAACAAAACCGGAAGTTATTTACTTACTTCTTACTTAACCGGAACTTTTATGACCCAGCCTAATAAATATATGTTACATTTCAGTATGTGACAAAACCGGATGTTACTTATTTACTTACTTACTTAACCGGAAGTTTTATGACCCAGCCTAATATTAATAGGTTAGATTTCAGTATGTGGCAAGTCGAAATGAATATTTAAACGATGATATAACGTGATAATGTGACGAGTAGCACATTTCCTCCTCAGTGAAAAATGAGCCGGATGAGTACATTTTACCGAGCGATAAGTATCAATATACTAAGCACATAACCACTACAAGCAACCGATGTATACGGGGGTGTACGTTGTGCGGTTACTGAAAGTAATTAGTTTTATAGCGTCATTACAACGTTGTGCCAAGTATACAGGAGCAGGAAACGGATCCGAATGGCGAAGACTTTGCGCCCACCATCGCCTTTATCTCTTCGTAGGGGAATTTATTTTGTTCGCAGGATCATAGATGGTGGCGCTGCGATCGCGCGCGTGTATATTACGCTCGGTAAAATTTTATGGCGAATTTCGTCATAATCTGCGTTCATCTTCTCGTCCGAGGGCCGCCATTAAAGTGTCTCAAATATGCCGCCTTAATTAAAATATATCATTCAATTAAGGCTGGAGATGATGACCCACGCCACGTGAAGAAGGAATCTTTGTAACGATATTTTACGGCTTTTTCTTTTATCGGTGCTCATTATAAAGTACACTCGAAGAGTTATCCGTGATTCTGACATGTTTCCAATGGAATCGGTATCATTTCCATGGAGACTCCGGTTGTGCCGACAAGAAATATCCATTCTCCTCCAGAGAGGCATAAAGATATCCAGATAAATGTACGTCAAAGTAATAGAATAACGATAATATTTTGTCGTCGGTTGATGATTGCGTCAGGATATCGTATCCGCATGCATATTTCAGAAGTGATATTTGTTGGTACCAAACTTGCATAGCGTTCGGTTGCAACCGACATTTACGTAAATATTATATACGTCTTCGTGCATCAATGGCGCTTTCTTCGCGACGAGAGACGATGCTAACGTTTTGTGTGCTGTTCGCAATTTCGCCCATTCTGTCATTTCGCCTAACCGAATAGGTGCGCATTGGGAATTTCCTTCCTTCGTGTCGCATCCAGCTCAGCGCCTGCATTTGCAATCCAGCCTCGTGCTTCCTGGCATCCAGGGGATGTAAATAGTATTATTGAGTAGCTGCTACTCGGCTGCGTTCGATAATATTTACGATATACGAACGTATTCGTTGTCGTTGCCCTGGTTTTATTTCGTTTCTTTTTCGCTTGCGGAAAGGGGTTCACTTTCTCGCCGACTTCCGGGGACGCGTCCCGCCGAGATAGGTGGCAGGGAAGCGGAAGCGAAGGTGGATGCTTCTGGGCGAAAATGGAAATTCACTTCGTACGCACGCCGAACCGCATAAAAAATACATAAAATTCGTGTAGACGCGA
This sequence comes from Aleochara sp. GC000083, assembly GCA_030264555.1. Classification (NCBI taxonomy): domain Eukaryota; kingdom Metazoa; phylum Arthropoda; class Insecta; order Coleoptera; family Staphylinidae; genus Aleochara; species Aleochara sp. GC000083. Next base: position 5,739 of record JARJDZ010007944.1, read on the forward strand.
TCGTAAATCGAGCCGAATCGAACGGATCGGACGAGGCCAACGTCCACGACGGGGTAGCTCATAAATTTCATAACCTTTTTCATAATTTCGCCCTCGTTTTCTTTCGACGCTGCCGCAGGCCTGCGTTAACCACGCAAATCTTGCGCATAAAACTTTTAGATTCGATAAGTTTATTGAAAACTAAACGGGATTCTATTATTCTATGACCTTTCACTGCTGAGGGAAAACAAATATTTATGAGGGAAGGTTTAGGTCCTTCAATAACATTAGGTTGGCTAATATTCCTATTGTTATTTGAAATAATTGGCCTTTGGTCAGATTTACAAGAGGCATATGAATCTGTGAAGCAGATTAAACTTCCTCAAATGTTTTCTTTCTAAAAGAATCATCTTTAAGCCTTTGCTAGTTTTAAGCCTTTCAGTTTGATTTTGAAGTACCTAAGGATCTGAAATATCTGAGAATCCTGATTTTTAGTTAAATTTTACAATTTGATTTTGAAGCATCAGGTTACTTAATGAAATTTTACAGGCTTATTTCCTTAAATTCAAAAATCAGAATTGCAACCAATATATAAGCATCAGAAACAGGTTTACAAAGTCAAACTTCAAAGTCCTGTAGTGATATTACCAAATGCCAAATTTACAACCATTACCACTTTAATCTTTGCCAGCTTCTATAGCTTTAAAATTTAAGCCTTTCAATTTGATTTTGAAGTACCTGAATCAGCTTTTACAGGTGAAATTTCACAACCTAACTACTTTCTAGTCTTCTAGTTTGATAATGAAGTTGAGTTGAGTTTTACAAAGTTAAACTTCATTATCTTATTATATCAATGATCAAATTTTTAAGCCTTGCAATTTGATTTTGAAATAAGTACTGCATATGCATACTTCAAGCCAACCTAGGTTATAAATAACCAAAATGTAATGAAGTACACCATTAAAAAAACTCTAGAAGAATGCTATGCTATGAAGTACAGCCTGAGTTTGAGGTTCTGTAATATTCACTAGAAACGTCACAAAAGTCATAAATACCTCATCATTCTGACTTTTCATACTAACGTTAAATTCCTAGCCATGCGTTCATCTACTCGCGTTTCAATCATTCCACAATTCCAAACTTCATAAATACCAAAGTTCAGTTCAGAGTGCGAATTCAGGGGCAATGCAATTCAAAATCGAAAAAATCTCAGAAGACTCAATCTATGCAAACCTCCTACTTGGCCTTCCGAAATTGATAGGTCGCTACAAGCGCCTAGGGATGAAGGATTACTACCTCAAACGTTTTCCGCCCCTCAGCGACACAGAAATCATGGAATGGGAGCACACTAACGGTGTACTTCTTCCTGATGACATGCGTCGATTCTACACATCATCAAACGGCTTCCTTTTCAAATGGTACCTTCAAGTAGGCTCGTCAGAAATCACCGGAAAAATCGAAATCAACCAACTTGAAGACATCGTTCAAATCCCTCACGCACAGAACCTCGAAATTTACAAGCATCCATTGACTACAAAACCAGCCTTGGGTAACGATGTCAAAATCTTCGAGTTACTGAAGTTCGGAAACAACCATCGAGTCGTGGTGGTATTCTCCCGGTATAAGTTCACGAATAACATTTGGATTTGCACAGATGATAACAAATACTTCTTCCTCACGCATGACTTTTCCACGTATTTTCGCATGAGTATCGCCCATTTGGGTATTCCGTGTTGGCAAATGTTGTATACCACTCTGAAACCACCGCAGTGGATACAGAATTTGATCACGTTGTTTCTGCCGAGCTTCAAGACACAGACAGAGGAGGGTGGTGAAGAGCAGACTCCGGATGTTTCTGGAACTGGGTACAAAGTGGGGCATTCTGAATGGGGTACCTCGAATGACCAAGATTTTAATAAGTTGGATGTTGCTGTTTTTAAGGGTACGCTTAATATCGAGACTGTGAAGCCACGGATTGTGAATCATCGGAAGAAGGGTAATTTGGGTAAGGGATGTAAAAGTATGAAGGAGCGTAATTTTCGGAAATGATATTGTTGTTGTTGTTTGTTGTACTTTAATAAATTGATGTGTTCATTATGTGTTCTAAAATGTCTTAAGCTTATTATTTCTTCAATTGCAATTTTGATTCCTTTTGGAGAAGATGTTAATTGTATCTAGACATTTTTTTGGCTACTTGTTTGTTGGACTACGACTTTATGGTTAGGTTTCTGAGGTTGATCCCGGATTAGGTACCAACTACTCTGGATAGTGCAATTGAAGATATCATGTTCTTCTATGAGTCTGGTAAATGTTGAATGTTTTTGGAAGGTGGATTGTATTCTGAAGTCATTTTAAATTTGGGGCTTTTGTAATCTACTCAAAGATGGTTCATTATCATATCCATTCTGATAGATTCTGTTATCATAGTCATCTAAGAGGTGGCCAAAATTGGTATGACATCCCATCAATTGTTAGTTCAATTCTGAAGGTCCCAAAATGATTCCAGAATAGTTGAACACTAAAATTTACAGAATATGACCTCTATGAAAGACATTTGAGTCTTGTACATGATAGAAGCAAATTTGATGATAATTCTCAACTCTTAATCTCATAAAGACATTGACTCAGAGACAAGGTGACCTTTTCAAAAGTGGACCACACTATAATAGATGGGCAAAAAGGCTTTGGCTTTACACAAGCTGTGATTTCCTGTTTTTAAGAACTTGAGGGTTCTTCAAAATGTCTGAACTTCTTCATAGACCTAAACCTAGTCCAAAAAGGTGGTTCTAACTGTTAGATGATATCTTAGCCCTGACCATCACCAATCTCTGATGTAGCAGGATACCTACATTATTGTGACCCAATGATTTTAAGTGAAACTTGCAACTATTATACCCAGAAGAATGCATTGTCGACCTAATCTGGGATATTCTAACCTCAATCTTTGAAGCACTGAATCTCTCTGAGATATCACCAATAACCCTTCTGAATATTTCAACAAAATTGATTTCCTGTGCTACAAATCCAATATCCCTTAATATAAGAACCCAGTTTGGGGTGCTTACCTGCAGCAATGATGTGGAAAACACAAGGGACACGTTGATGACCAATTCGGTTGGACGCATAGCACAGCAGAGTCCCATAATCCAACTCCGTGATCGGCGTATAGGCAACAATGCTCGACGTACCACTGCGTGCAATATACGATTGAGCAACATCAACCGAGTCTGCAGAATTGTTGAACGTCCATCGAAACTCGACATCCGGTGGATTCGCCTCCACCTGGCATCCAATTTGGGCACGTTCCTGTTTCGCCACCCCATAGATACGTACTTGATTGGGCTTACAAGTCGGTGCAACTACAAAGACCATAAACAAATCGAGATTAAGAAAGATCTCCAGATATTGGACCACCAACTTTCGGTATCTACAGCAACTGAGGTGCTAATGAAATGACAACTTACACATAACGTTCAGATAGAAGGCGTTGCTTTCGCCATCACCTTCGGTGTTATAACCAACGCACGTGTAATTCCCAGCAGTGGACCGACTAACACCCTGCAGGACGAGGCTTTGGTTGCTGATGATGATGCCCGCTCCCACGTTATGGTTGAGCATCTTTCCCTAGAGACGGAGGACGAAAGTTTGTGTTAGCTTGCAGAAAATTTTGGTACGATGGTATGTGGGATGAGGAGGAATGGACGGGGATGGGGATGGGGATTTTTAATGATTATTCGGTTATAATTAGAAACGGACTTACATTGTGCCGCCATTCGACTTTATAGACGTGCGGATGGGCGTTGATGATGCAGTCGAAGTAGACGTCGGTGCCCTCGCGAATGGCGTCCGGATTCAACGACGTGCCGAGGATAATCCGCGTCTCGGGCGTATCTGCAAGGAGGACAATTAGACATCGCCAGCGCCAATTCATGCATGCCATATTTGCGCGCCGAAATTGGTTGCGGGATAATCGGGCGCGCAACGCAATACAAACGCGATGGGGGTTGTCGTGCGGGGGTGGTTCTTGCGACATTTACGTTCTTTATCGTGCCGCCCCCAGCGCGCAATGCCGCCTAATCTGGAGCGCGACTCATGATTGCACGCTTAAATCTAGCCAGATTTAATTTTCGTAAACATTTCGCTATTACCACGACGAAAATCCCACATCTGCATGCGTCCACAAAGCGCTGATCGTGCAAGAAACAAATAATTTTCCGCTTGAATGTCATCTTACTTTCATTTCAATTTCGAAGTCTTAAAAATGTTGACAAAAGTTGATACAGTTAGTAAATAAAATCAACATTGATCTTGGTGGGTGCTGTACTCTTGTATTTTTATCAGTGTTTTTGTTTGATAACAAATTCAGTACAGTTGGTTTTGGATCCAGGGACATGAACTTCAGACTAGAAGTCCTCAGAAGGATCATTAGCATATCTTAATTAAATTCGTTGTAATGTTTCTTTGCAGAACGACTTTCGAGGAGTTTAGGAAAATCTTAGAGATGGTGCTGAGGAAGAAGTTATTATTGTCGTTCTTGTATGTTTTGGTTCAATGTTGGACTTTGGATGAGTTCTTTTAATGTTGGCCTTGATCTTGTTCTTGGAATTTCTTATTTTTGGTTATATTTGGTTGTTTTTTGTTACTAAGCTCGTTAGATGTGATATATTGCTTTAAAGAGATTACGACATATTTACAAATCAGGCTCTAATAAAAATCAGTAGATCCCCAGATTCTAAAGATATTCATGATTAAAGTAATGACAACAAATTAAGTCTAGAAACCAAGAGACGAAGAAGTCAGATGTCACTTTTATAGAACGATTTGCAAGAAGTAGCATATTCTTAGGGCTGGAACTCTGCAATAAATTTTGTAATCCCTGATAAAGACTTGTTTCTGAGATAATTAGAATCCTCTTGGTATTATGGAAAAAAGACTGAAACCAGAAGTCAGCCTTCTAGATTTATTTTCTTAGAGGAGTCACATTCTAAAGATGGAATTATGCTTTAGAAATGCTAAGAAATTGATTATATTAGAGTATCTTCAAGCAAAAATTCTGATCCTAATCCTGGTTCAGATAAATGCTGTACATCCCAAATATTGAATTTTTTGAATAATGTATTGATTTTCAATATCCTGTTTGTGTTTTTCTTGTTTTCCAGATTGTAAATTTAATCCTGGCCAAATTTTATAGGTACCAAACTGTGGAATCACAGTCACTCTGTAATTTGAAATAGGACAATAAGAATTTCTTGATGCAAAATGCTAGATATCTAACGAAAAAGTATTGAAATGCAGAATTCATCTTTGCAGAATGATTTTCACAGATTTTCTAAATTTAAAAGGACCATCTAAACGGATATTCCTTTTTGTATCTTTCAGATTGGTCATCTGTCTTGAAAATTTCTCTTGTAGTTGATAACCTTCTGACCCAATGAATAAGGTTACTAATTTTGCTGAAACTATCAAACCAAAAATCAAACACCCTGGTTCAGAAATTTCCAGTCTTTAGAAACTACATTTTTGAAACCATATTTTGATTTCCTTCTTTTCTTAAGTTATAGATTCTGGAAATGGTCCGTAACTTAAAATACCGATCCCAATCTTTCTCAATCCACTTTTCGAATAATTACCAATAAAACAAAAATATAGAACGTCTTAATACGAAACCCAACATGAACCAATGACACTGACATCAAATCAAGAAAATCTCGAGTACTCTGCACAATGAGAACCCAATGACCTACTGGTCAAATACATGTCAGGATACCCCAAACACTATGTACCCTCCTTCTCCTTCTGTGGATGTGAACCAAGGAAGCAAGCAAGAACCCAAAGTAAATAAGCTGCAAGTAACATGTATTACGTCCCCTGGACTCGTCTTGTCCTGTCTTCCCTCCCAAACCCACCCCCTTCTCGATCTTCTATATGCCACCAGCTCAAGACATCCCGGGGAATGGGAACAAACAAGGCAGCATAGTTGAGAACTCGTATTGTCGAGGATTGTAGCCGCTTGGGCCCCGGGCATGCAATTCGCCGTCTCCTCCAGTCGGATGCAGGTTTAATTTCGCGACTTGCAGTATTAAATTTTAATTGGAAAATATTAGCCGTTTGCTACGTTCGTACGTCCGGCGCAAAAGATAACTTTTCATGCGATATTGGAGCGCGCAAATAAGAGGGCACAACCCAGTGCAGATAAATTTATCAATGAATTTCAGCACGTCGTCGTCGTTTTATTAAAGGTGGAGTCTTAGTTCTTCAAGAGAGTCAAGAAGAGAGAGTGAGATTGGCAAAAATTGGCAAAAATATAGTAGACAATGAATTTTACTATTGATCAGGCGAATGGACCAGACAAGAATTTGGCATGGAAGTAAATGTAGAAGTTAATTAAATTTTAAACAAATAACATCATCAGCTTTTATGTTTATTCGTCTGAGTTTCGGATGGCCACGTGCTAATTGAATCATTCATCATCAATGCTGACATTTAATTATGTTCATTTAATTATGCTTTTTGTGCAAATATTAGTATTTGGTCAGAGTATAGCATGGGGGGATTGAAAATTTGTTTTTTACTGGTTTATAATCTTTTTTTGTTGTTATGCATTTTTTCGGTTATAGATTTTTGTGGTAATTTTTAACAGACAGTTTGCAATACCAGAAAAATATCGATAATTCCTAATAAGTGAAATCAAAATACATTAGTTTCTCAACTTTTCTATAAAATTGTATTAGGAATTTTTGATTTCAAGACAATTTTTTAGAAAATCTATAAATTTGGCTAATATTTTAGAAACATGGAAGTTTTGCAATAAATATTTTGTTTTTTACTGTTCAAATATGAGAAAATTTTTGATAAATGAATTCTGTTTGTTATGATATTACAAATATTTTGTATAAAAACGAATGGCCAGAAATGGAATATCACGTAACAATGTGTAATATGAATATCATAAATTTTGTAGTAAAAAAATGAATTTAGTCCAAAGCAAAGTTAGTCCCTTAGAGACCTACAATGAAAAAGATGCTGCTGTTTTATTCATTAGTATCAAAATATTATATTATAAATTAATCGTTATCCAGCAAGATAATTTTCAATGAAGAAACCAAAGAAATATTGACATTTTTATTAATACTATCCTTATTATTCTTCTATGAAATTTTCGATCAATGAAAAGTGATCTTTAGAATGGCTTTGATTTGTTTATGATATTATTGATATTTTGCATAAAATTGAATTTTCAAAAATGTAAGTAAGACCATTAATTTTGCCCCAAAGAATTATTCTAGTAAGTAAAGTTAAAAATCTAGAATGAAAAAGAATATTGCTATTTTAAAAATTAGGATATATTTTACATAAATTCGATTCCCACCAAGATCGTTTTCAGTCAAGGAAAGAAATAAATATTTTCATTTTTATCACTATTATCCTTAGTATCCTTACATGATATATTAGCCTCGCAAATTACCATTTGATATTTTTAAATATAAAAATATGCAATATTGAGCAGGAAATGAAGTACTAAACATAAATCTCTTGGAAAATAATTTAAACATATTATCCAATACAAACTAACAACAAAATGCAATAATCCATAATAATAATTACGATTCCTTGGTTATTAAACACACGAAATTACTCAACTGTAACCCAGAAATGATAACTGCAATACGAATTATTGTTGATATGAAGATAAATTTGTTATTTTAATTGCTTGAAATAATAAACACTAGAAACGTGCCCACAAATTTTAATTAGAAGCATTAAACACCACAGAAATAAAAACCGAAGTAAATAATGATCTCACTATTGCGAGAATAATAACCTCATCCTGAGTTGGCAAAATGGGTGCAGGTCACTTAATGAACTTCGAAATGAATAATTAAAATATGCTAATTGAATCGAATGCAATCTGTGCCCCACGAATGGTTCTAGAAACAAATGTGTACGACTCACAGTGAATCTCCAGCTTCCAGCCGTCCTCCAGACCACCGGGCGACAGGATGGGGTTCTCGGCGCGACAGGACAAGTACTTCCCGTCATCCTCCTTGCTCGCGACGAAGGAGAGCGTGCTCGTCGTCGTATTACCATCGCTCGACGTCTGCAACATGGGACACAATGAATGAAAGAATCATCGCATCGAGGAAGGCGTGCACTCAATTATGAATAACACGTTCCCGCATTGACACGTCACTGGTACCACGGTCGGGGGCCGCCATATTGGAAGAGGTATTGTTCTGCCATACAACCACCATCGTCATCATCATCATCGGGGTGGTTGGGTGCATTGAACGTGCATGGAATGAGCGATATCTTGAATGCGCGCGCCTTAATTAATTAATGCGCGTAATGGAGCGACAGTGTAATTAAGATTGCGTTAGCATCATGAGCGGCAATGGCGGTGTGGATGCGTGCGTACGGCGACATCGGCAATGGCGGCGGCGGCAATGGCGGTGGCGATGAATGTTTAATCGTTGCACCGCAATTGCGGCCGCTTCATTACGAGCGTAATAATCATGCACGCGCGCCACCCCCGGCGTGTGTCTTACTGTGTGTGGGGGTGTGTGTGTCAACGAGGTCCCTGAGACATCGCCCTCGTTTGATGCGTAATTAACTGGCAAATCGTCTTGACGATGCACAAGAAAGACGTCTATTTGCAATCGTGTCATTTATTATGTACGAGTCTTGTTCTTTGTTTCAATGCGAGCGAATCGATCTAGTTTCATGTGACAGGTCACTTAATGATGTTACAAATTGTTGTCAATGCTAGGACCAAACATCTCATAGAAAAATCCGTATCGAATAATGCATTAAAACTGTGTATTTTAACGAAGAAGGAAATAGCTCTAATTTACCGGTTCTAGGTACACTCGAGCGCCCTCAACCACTGAATGCAACAACCACAGATGATCGAGTGTACCTTGAATCGGCAAATTTCATCTACATCTTTTGCTAGTTTTATTGACTCATCAGAAGTTATTTTAAACTTTTGGAACATTCGCTAACTTTTTGGCATTCGAAAATGAAGAAGGATGTGTTCAGGCAACATTTGGGTTTTAAATAATTATACGAACAATCGTTCGTTAGGGAGGCGGAAACTCGACCCGAACACAATCGAATTAAATTGCAGCGTTCGGCCATTTGTTTGCGATTGTAAATGTGTTCGCGCTCGAAAATGTGCGCATTTGCCGCGGTGGCTGGTGGCGGCAAATGGGGGGCAGCAGCATCTGTAAACAGCAATATTTTCGGGCTGTCGCTGCATGGTCCACACATGAATACACACGTGCAAATCGTTGCTACAAGCGCTAACGACGATTTAAATAAATGTGGTGTACATCAATGTAATTTCGCTAAGTGTACACACGAACACGTACAATTGCTTCGTTAAATTTGTTTAAACGTCGGCCGGAAATTTTTTTAATGGAAAACATTATTTATTAGTTCCCTGGTTTATAATTCATTTTTTTGTGCAAATTTTGCGCTCGCCAAAATGGAATGCTTTTGTTTGAGGTATTATTTTTCGGGGAACTAAAATATTTATTTTTTAAAAGCAAATTTGTGGATTGTGCAAGATATTGCGGGAGAATTTTGTTTTTATGGTGAGCAATTAATTTTCGAAAATATAATTGTTAACTGAATTTTTTAAAAAGTGATAAAACAAGCTATTGACTGGTTTTTATTTGCACTAATTGACAATCGTTCTAATTGGAATATTTCACCAAACTATATTATATTTGTATGGCCATGAAGTATGGTAACAACAATTTGAAAATTTTTTGTCCTAGTACAAGTTTAACCTTTTCTTTTTAGTAAATTATGATTGTTTCAAAATCCAGGGAACTTTCAACAGTTTATTTTTGCAAGGAACCGGAAAAGCAGGAGGTTTCTTAGAAATAGTTCCAGAAAGTAATAAAGAAATGATAAGTTTCAGAAATGAGTAAGGATAATAGTTAATCTTGTTTACATACTATTATTAAAAAGAAATGATTGAGCTTCAGTTTTTGTCACCAGGAAGGATCTTTTTCGATGGAATCAGAATAATATTACATTGATTGTTGATCGATTGCTATATTGACATTAATCAAAGATGGACAAGTTCGTCCATGCGGAGACCAGGACGTGGAAACGAATGGATACTATGGCGAATGGTCCTGATGATAAATATTCCTGATTGTGCATTTGGCTTACCGTCTCCTTGGTTTTATCCAGGCGCTGATCGTCCCGTCTCCATGTTATCGTCGCTGGAGGGCGAGAACCCGAACTCTGACACAGCAAGTCGTATCTCCTTCCAGCCGAAAGCGGTTGGTTCGCGCCGAGGATTTTCACGTCCAGTGGGCCGACTGCACAAACGAAAGAAAACAACTGCATGAATATCAATCGTCTTATCTGGGTGGGCTACGATTCAATAAAAATCATCTCTGTCAAAATGGACTATAAAAATGAGTCCTTATCACTGAATATTAAAACTTAAGGATAAGGAACACATTTGCAAACATCTGCAGGATTCATCAATATGTCTTCAATATGTGTTCGTTTCCGAAGAAAATTTCAGAATAACTTGTCAATAGTATGATAGAAACAGCTTTACTTTTCCAGTTGGAATTTATAGTATCATGCCGCCCCCAAGCAGTTCCAAAGATGGCGGCTTCAAATAAAATGGTCTTCAAATATAGGACAAGCCATGTATCAAATTTGGTAAGAATTGCTTGAGCCG